>VZRN01003464.1:2070554-2091136 GCA_013397935.1 Dasyornis broadbenti | reverse complement strand
GGGGGTGCAGGACATTTATAGCTCAGGGATTGCTGTGTGATTTAGTTTCATTCTGAGTGTCTGAATAACTTGGAATGGTAGAAGGCTCTGTGGTTTCCCTGTGAATGGGAAAGCGGAAAGAAATATTCTTTGTGGGTACAATTGCATTGGTGAATAATGGCTCCTCAGCTCGTTGTCAGGCCTAGTTGCCTACTGTGTGCATTGAACAAAAAATGTTATTTCATTCTCACCCTCTTTGTTTTGGGAAGAACCTGTAGGTTTGGACATAGTTCACTCCAGGAACTGCTCCTATGAGGTAGTGTGGAGGAGCCCACACCTCATTTGACAGTATTCACCCTTCTCCAATGTAGCCCAATGTCATCGCAAAATATGTATGCTTACTATTTCAGGTGCTTCAAAGTGAAAAGAACCCAAGCACCCATACACACACAAAATAATTGTTTCTTGGGATTGCAAAGGCAGCATATGGGGCCTAAATTACACCCAGAGTCAAATGTTTTGTGGCGTGGCCTCTCTAGTTAAGGAAGGTGAGTCTGTGTGGATGAAGAGAGAGTACAAGCTATTCTGTCCAAGCTGAGATGGATGAATGTTGCAGTATGGATGTAGCATTGGTGATCCTTGAGATTTTAATTCTGTCTTCTCATTTGGTCACATAGGAAATGAAAATCTGTCTATAAATTACAAATGGGTCTTCTGCAAAGTTTTTCTGTATCTACCGGAATTCTCTTCAAAGTCTCCTCAAAGGAAGTCACAAACTGCACAATAATTTTGTTATTGGTGATGTTTTTTTGCCTATGTTCCTAAGTTGGTGGTTCACTTCTGCCTCAAGGAATGCCTGTATTTCTTTTTCTACAAATATTATTTTATGTCCCATCTAAAGTAACTATGGATGTTGTCATTATCCGTATAAAGGTTTAATCCTTTTTTAATTCCTGCTAAGCTCTTGGTCTGAATGCTGTATTGTGACAATGGGTTCTAATAACATATTATTGAGCTTTTGACTATTTAAAATCCCTCTTAGCCCATGTTTTCAAAGTACATTTCACCTGCCATTTTCTTACTGCAGAGTTTACTTATTAAGAAACACTCCTTTGAAAGTCATGCTCATCTAACCTCTTCAGTGTTGCCCATTTAGATGTGCACTTCCTCATTTCTTTTAATATTTTTTATTATCATAGGCTGTTAAAGGAAAGGCAGGTTTAGAGGTTCAAGTATTAGCTTGATCAGTGTTTCCTTGTTGTGCAGCTTTTGCCTGTATAATACTGAGAAAATCACTGAGGAGTTTTGCCCCAGTGACTCATCTGTGCAAAGGGAATGGTAACATTTTCTATCTTAAAATGCATTTGGCTATTACCCAGTGAGGTATCTGGGGTTCTCTCTAGGTGTATTAAAAAGATAGTGTCACTACTTTTTATAAGTTATTGCTTTGGTTAGATTCCTGCTTTCTTCCTTATTTTAATCCCCATAATTTTATTTACAGTGGTTTTTTTTAGATTATTCATTTAGTGAGGATGTTGGATTTAGACCTATGTTAATTGTTATTACATAAAACTCAACTGTAGTAATTAATGAAAAAGCTTCCTTGTGTTTCATTATTTCGTTTATGTATTCATTTCCTTGTGTTTTGTAAATTTATGGCCACGTACCACATCATCCAGTGTGGTGCAGAAATATTGCTGTTTCAAGAAACATTTAGAATATCAATAAATTAATTTACGTTTCATTTAATTGGACTATTTGAACAGTATATGTATGGGTCCTTCACAATTACTGGTTTACAAAATGCTGAGCCCTTGCCTTTCATTACTTTCTTTAGTGATAAGAACTGAAAGCGTCCATGAATAATTTGCTGAATTTTGTCTGGATATTGACTATATAATAACTTTGACAGAAAAATTTAGTTAACAGAGGACCACTTCTGAAAGAATTAAAATGGTTACACAGATAAATCATTAATACCATTCAAATTAAAAAAAAAAAAAAAAAAGAAATTATTCAGAGGAGACCAACATAACACCTCTCAACTACTTCTCTTCATGTGAACTACAAATCAGATATTCTAACAAATGTATGAGCAATTTTAGACATGAATTACATTTTTTTTTTCCCACAGGAAGATTCATAGTGAAGAAAACACAGTCTTTGTTCCCCTAGGTAAAGTCAAACAGGGCATACTTCTCATTTGGCCTTTTTTTTTTAGTTACAGTGATTTAGTGAAATCATTATTTTAAGTAAAAATTCTTATTAAACACTGCATTTATATTGCAAGGGTGGCTCCTATCTACACCTTTAAGCAGCTTCATTAGGCTGTTAGTTCTGCTTTGTCAGTATTTCTGTGTTAAACTGTTCATATGACTAATTAAAATGTGATTCTAAATTCTATTTGTTATTGCTTCTATTATCTTTGTTATAACACACCGACATAACATGTCTATGGGTTCTGTAAGCTAATCTAATTTAATATTGTGCTTGTAAGTGAAATGTCCTTAATAGCAACAGCTGCCCTTGGAATGCTGATTTGAATATATATGTACATCCACACACCCATACACACACACACACATATATTAGTCAGACTGCTAGGTTTTACCTACTTCTAGCCTTGCTGTCACTCCAGAGAAGCAAATCTTTTCGTGGTTGAGGATGTTAATTCATATTCAATTAGAGGAAAGAGAATTCGGTGCATGATAATCACACCCATCCTCTATTCAATTCAAGGACAAAAGGAAAATAAGCATATAAAGAAAATGTAATTTGAGATTTCATTTTGCTCAACTTGTGGAAAAGCAGATACAACTTTTCTTTTTCCAGAAGAATAGTAAATATATTAAATATGCAGTATTTCTTGGTTTCATGGCCTTTAGTGAATCGCCTTTGCATCTCCATCACCCTTTATCCTTTCTACCCGGCAGCATTGAGTTCCCTTGTTATTTTCGTCTGTCCTGTTTATGTTTCTCCACTCTTTGCAGGTATCACTGGAGTCAAAGTTTTGAAACTGATATGACAAAATTCAAAATTATTTTGTGTTATATAGTATACTATCAACAAATCATGATCCTTTGACAATTCCTTCTTAGATAATCAGAAGCATAGATAGCTTGCTCAAAGGGGCTTGCAGTTTTGTATGCCAGAGGATAACTCTGCTCTAAAAAGTTGATTGTCCTCAGTTTTTGGCAGTAAAGGCTCTTAATAACTCAAAGTTATACAGCATGTGATTAAAGGTTGTTTGGGATTTGGCAGAAAAGCAGTGCTTATGAGAAGCCTGGGAAATTATTTTTTTCACAATATGAACATATTAGAAAGACTGCTTCTCAGATTTTAAAAAAAAAACAACAAAACTAACAAATAAATTAGTCACATTGAAAGGCACAGAAAACTGAGTTTTCACTGAGATTATGGAATATTTTTGTACATATTACAAAGAAAAATCTAGTCAGCAGTTATGTTTCTTCTCAAGAATTTTATTCTCCTCTGCTGAAGAAAAGAAAATCAATAATTCAAGTACCATTGAAAATCTAGTCAGTATCTACAGCATATATTTTCCAAGTTCTGCTTTGCTCTGTTCCAAGTGTACTATTGCAATTTCTGAGCATCTTGCAGTCATGGTTTAAGCTATATGTGCAACATCTGACCTTTCCTCAGGTGAATTAAAAACTCAGCTCTCTCCAGCCAGAGGACTAAGTGTGCCTTTTAAAACAACAATAGTCTTGTAAAGGACTTCCTAGTTACCAATGTCAACTTTTCAAATCGTCTTGCTCCGAATGAGCAATTTGTCCCACAGAAAATATCTAGACGTATGTTGTTTATCATGTTATATCCCTTTCTATGTTTTCTATTCTTAACACAAGTGCCCAGCTTCTTAAACTTGAAGGAGCAGTTAGTGAAAGGTGAATTTCAAGCTCATTACAAGTGATGAGACCACCTAGAGAGTGGCACTGTACTGCATTATACTAGGCTACATTATACTAGACACTATGGAAAAGCATATACGAGCACGGGAAAAGCGTATCCTGCAACAAAAAATTTCCGTGAAACAGGCATGATGGATACAATTAAGGAAAATTACCCTATTTCAAAGATAGGGTCTGTGGCAGGAAGAAAGCAAAAGACATTCAACAGAGATTGCAAACCATTCAGACTACAAGAAAAGCTTCCCAATTCAAAATAACCAATACTGAGGAAGAGAAATTATGTATTTGTATGTGTTTGTTCAGTATTGTCCTACTTATCCTTGCTTTTATGATAACTTTTGATTTCACCTTTAACATCAGTTTTCAAGATTACATGAATATAAGTGGCTCAATATAATCAAGTGATTAAAATGTATAGATGTAATAGCTGGAAAGGAAAGCTCACTAATGTGGTTCAAATATAATTAAAAATGTAAAATAACTACAGTAATTAAAACCAAAACAAAACCAAACACCTAATTGATCTGAGTATTTTAAAAAAGAAAGAAGCATGAGTATTCCAGAAGACACTTTCTCTCAAAAGATAAATTATTGTCGTGGCATGTAGTTTTTTAGTCTTCATTTTCACAGCATAGGCAGGAATGGAAGTACAAGGTCTTCACAGATGTTGGCTGAAAAAATAAGTTCATAAATGGTTAATTTTTGCTGTCCCAGATACGTGGTTAATTACTATAATGAAGAATATTTTTGGAAAAAAAGAAAAAGTTGAATGCTGATATTGCCAATTAACACACAAATCTAAGAAGCAAAAATCCACAGTTAATAGAACACTACATAGTCCTTGTAATTAAAGTGTGACATAAGAGTCCAGTGTCACACTCTAATTAGCCAGGATTTGAAAAGCAAAGACAAAATTGGAAGGTTAAACATGGAGAAGCCACATTGTAACATTATACTGTAAGAAAATGACAGGACTTGGACAACCTCCAATAATCCATATTTCTGGATTTGTGATTGTCTCCATTGAAAATTTAGTCCCAAATCACCTGTCCCAAGTTTATCTGTAATGACAACACCAATAATAACAATGAAAAACAACTTGCTGTCAGATCTGCATAGGTAAAGCCTCGATGATTACTGTTGGCTCTGGCAGGGACAAGGTTCTTGAATTACATTTTTGGTATTTTACATCAGGAAAAGGAGGTAAATCTGCATTAATGGTCTAGGCTTAGTATAAAAAGAATCTTTATTGCACCTGTTTCTTGGAGATCATATCATAGCAACCTGATTTTGCTCACTAAGAAAATCTCATGTTTTCAAGGCAATGAAATTTGGAGTTCTTCAAAAGACTGTATAAATTAAAGTAGTAATAGAGAAAAAGACACCTTACGGACTTACAGACTTCTTCACTTTCTAATTTAACTGATACGTCCCATTAAGATGCGTAGACAAAGTCCTTAATTTATAGGAAACCTCTTCAAAGTGTTGTTCACTAATGAATGTATAGTTCATAAAAATGTAAATCAGTGCAAATGTTAAGGGTATCTAACAGCTTTTATCAAATTCACCATACAAATAAATTGCATGAAGGAAGTAATGCAAAAATGTTGATGGACAGATGATTATTGCATTTCTTAATCAGAACCAATTTCCTTTTTGTACACATCTGTTTGAGCCAGATAATCATATGACATGATATTTTTCAAAATGAATTCTGCCATAAAAATGTTAAAATTTAATCTCATGTGTTAAATATTGCATCTGGCATGTCCAAGACAAAAATATCTGCGAATACAGAAGCCCAAGTTCATTGTTTCCATTCTTGAAACACAGACAACTATTGCAATATACACTAAAAAGAAGTCTACTGTCTTAACATCTGCCTTAGGAGGGGTAGCACTTATCATAACTCAGGATTTTAAATCCAGATGTTCAGCTGAAACATTCAACTTCATGTATTAAAGAGGCAGAGGCTTTTTCTTCAGTTTGTTTTCTTATGGGGATAAAAGATATTCAATGGACTATGGATACAGTATGAGGAAACTACTCAGACAAGAAAAGGCTTCCAACTTCAGACCGTATTGCTCTTTGGATGTCGTTCACTTGTCCTGTATTTGTTGAGCAGTGATATTTTCATCTGAGAGTCTCTATAATTTTAAGGGTCTTTTGTTACAAATGCTTATACTAATTTCTTTGCATTCCAATACATTTTCATTAGAGATTTTTTTCCTGGGCTGTATACGCCATTCTATTTCATCCAAATAAAATAGCTGTGTCTGAAAGGGAGAGTGTTGTTAGCTGTAATAGCATATCTGAGTGGCTTTGAAAAAAAGAACTCATTAATTTGTAGCTTGGGCTCATTTATCGTTGAAATATTCATGCAACATCAGAAAGTGTTGTCGGTAAAACATCTGGCTTGAACACAGAAGTTCACTACACAGAAGTGCTTGCTATTCCCATCTCCCATACGATTCTTTACATGCTCAGCTTGGCTTGATTACACCTTTCTTCTGCTTCGTTTCTGTGACGTAGATGCATTGGCAATGATTATGAGGATTTTCAAAGCAAAGTGCCTCTTGTAGTGCTATAGGCCAACTTGTTTAGCCTGCAGCATGTTTGTAATGCTCAGGTTGATTATCACTTCTAACAAAACAGTCCCTAATGACTCTCAGCTGCATTTGCATATATTTCAGATGGTGTATGCACTGAAATAAGTAGTAAGTAACCTTAAGGAAAAATTATGTTAATTGGTCGGCTACTGCAGTGCTTACCAGTTCACCACCTTTAGCTGGAGTCATGTACCCCCTTGGCTTTAAAAAGAAAATACATCTAGTTCCCAGTTGCTTATGTCTGGATTGCCTGGGCTGTGTTATGGGGCTATCATGGTTATCATGGTTATCACCATGATACGCCTGTGTTACGCAGGCTGAGCTTTGGTACAGACATGCTCAGCTGGATACACGTTCAGATCTCAAGCAACAAGCTGAATTTACCACCTCAGTTCAGTATTAGCAGTAATGCTGCTGTCCTTTCTTTATATTCTCTTCTATTCCTCAGTAGGTGGTCTTAAAGTCAAAGTTAGATTTTACGTTCCCTCTGCTTTGACCAGACTATTCTAGGACTTCTTTTCACACACACACACATACACACCTCTGCTTTGTCCCAGTGAAAAGTATTGCAATGTCCTGAGGTGTTTCATGCAAACAGGAGACGCACATGAGAGTGTAGAGCTCTTGGCATCTGCTCCATTTATCTGGTGTGCTTTTATTCCATAGAGAAAATCAGGTACAATTCACTTCATCTTAAAACAGATGACCAAATCCCGAAAATTTATCTTCTTTGCATACAAAATCTCAACTAATATTAGATTGGGGAGATTATTTACATCACAACCATTGCAAGTTAAGTAGATCCCTGACCTCAAGGCCAGGAAAATGCTATATAGGAAACAGAAGTCTCTGAAATTGCATAGTAAAATGGAAATTCATAAAAGTGAAATTTTGCCAAAACTTTCTATTCTAACAGAGACTAAATTTGGTGTGAACTGTTTTTGTTTGCTTTGGGGCATTTTTCATGTGTACGTACAGATTTCTATCTGTGATTTTAAAATCAAAAATTGTAAATAGATTTTTTTGCAATATGTAAAAATATACATATTTTATTTCATGCTGGTCTGACCAGAATCTCCTTCTCCCTTCTCCCTTCATTGTGTTTGTCCTTAATCTTGTCTTGACTAGCTTCTTTTAACTGTGATATGATATTTTGCAATGATAGCTGGAAAATATTTAGGATGCTATACAATTTCTTGTAAAAATATACTTTTTAATTTCTTTCCTTTCATTTAACTTTTTCTTATTGTAAAATCATTGAACACTGAAATACTTTGATCTAGCATTATGTCCCAAACAATAATATACCAAAAAAGATATCTGACCTTATAGGCTTATTTTAAATCTAATTCTTTGCTTCTCGTTTCCACCATTTTCACCTACTTAGGTCTTTGCCCATGGTATATGATATCCCATGACAACGTGGAATGCTTAAATCTGACCAGAAAGAGTAGCTACTGCAAATATTTCACAGCATATTGTTTGTATGTCTATTTTATCTATATTATTTGGATGCTGGTCTTCAGTAAAGGAGGCAAACAATTCATTGTGATAGCATCAGTTATTATGGAAACATACAGATATTTTAAAGCATCTTGTTGAAATGGAAAGTCTTTTCTTCTCTATCTGGATCTCTGTCGTGGACAATCACCTATGTACAAAAGGAGATGACATTTTGTGTCCAAACAAATTTATCACAGGAAGACACGTTTTTTTCAGCTCTCTGAGATTCTCTGATCACATGTAACTTAAAGGGTAATCCCTTGTCCTTTATTGAAAGGATCTTGGCTTGTTATTTTTGTGGACATATTTCCTGTCCAATGAGGAACATTCCCTTTCTTATGTCTATCATGTGTAAAAAAGAGACTGAACCAACGAAACCTCTTCAGAGAAAAAAGTTATCAATCTAGCCATGGATTAAAACGAAATTGGAGTGTTTTCTGGGAAAAAAAAAAACCAAACCAAACCCAAAAAACCAAAAAACAAACAAACAACAAAAAAAAAAACACACCAAAAAAAAAAAAAAAAAAAAAAACCCCCAAAAAACCCCCACCATCTTTTTCCTACAGTTTCCAACACCTCATATAGTGCATATAGCAATAAATAGTCTACATAGTTGTTTTCTGCACTGCTGAAATAGAAACAACTTATTGTTTTCTCCTTGAATATTATTAGAAAAAAGAGAAATTGCATTATGAATAGTTGAAAAATAAAAAGTACTTGAAATAGATTGCTCTTGATTTTAAAAATGTCTTATCATTTGTAAATGCCAAACCCAAGGTTTGGAGATACTATTAATCTGTATTAAAAAAGAGCACAAATTTGCTTCCAGCTATTTGTCCACCTTATTTTCTCATAATGTTGCAAAATGAGTGATAGATAGGTCTTCATCTGATTTTTTTTAGACTCAGTGTCAAAAGCTTTCAATTACCTTTCCTCAAAGAGCTTCAGAACTTTAGGACATGGTTCATTTTGCCAGCTCTGAACACAGAGAAATATGGATGTGTTGCCAAAGGATGTTTATCTTTAAACCATGAAGTTAAAAGTATTTTAAAAAGCTTTCTAGATATTAGAATTACTTTTGTACAGCATGAAAGGCCTTATCAACAGTATTTTTAAAAATTTCTGCTGAACTGATAAAGATGGCAATGAGAAATTATTTTTCTTTATTTGATGGTTTGCTGAATTTTTTTTAAGTATTATTAAGATTTAAAACTCCAGTTTCAAAATTAGAACAGCCTGCTCCTATATGAGCTGAAATTTGGCACGCAATGAATTCATGAAAGTGTAAAATGCTCAATGATTTAGTCTTTGGTCATAAATGTAAAAAATTCTTATCTAAAACATGTTGGGGCAAAGCATAATAAATGAAAAAAGATTTAGTTTAGTGGTGCACAGCAGATTGCAAATAATCCACCTCATATTTTGGTTCCTACAGACATACTAGTTTTAACTTTATTGGGCTACTTTTTCTAGGGGAGAATACCACCCCTGCCAAAAAACCATCAAATCCCTCTTCCTCTCCAAACCCCCAAAAATATATAAAAAACCCCAAACCAAACAATTAAATCTAAAGTGAAATCAACCCTATATATTATAGATGTTTCAGGTTAAAGAACCTTTTTTTGTAATAAAGGTTAGCTTATAATAAGAGGTTCATACTTGAATTGAACTTGAATTTTACATTGGAGCATAGTTTAATGATATTTGCTCGACTGCCATATAGAAGGTATTCTTTCAATGATAAACACAGAAATTAAAATAATATGTTCTTTGGGTGTATTTTGGTTTAGGACACACTTCATAAATGTGATAAATATTGACTCTACAGTCAGACTATCACATTTAAGTTAATTTCATTTGTTACTATAAAATGCTTTATGAGTTAATGAAAAAAAGTAAATTTATAATCATATATAATTATAATAATGATATGTATTGTATACATCTATACACACTGATAGCAAATGATGTTTTAAAGTAGATTGCTCTTTATGATGAATCATCTGTATTTTGTTACTTTTAAGGGAAAAAAGGGCTAGATGATATACTGAAAGAAAATAGTGTTCTGAGGCAAAAGTGCTTTTTTGACTTTCAAAATGGTTCACTCATCAAACCTGTTTACCTTACCTGCTTACAAATTACTGGGGCAAAATAATCAGACAAACTTCCTTTTTTCTGGTTTTTGTGGGAGGTTGAATGGAACAGCTTCCTGGATCTGCGACTCCCAGGGAATATCCTGAATAATGAAAAACTTATAAATGTGCCAGCAATCTAAAGGAATGCAGTTAAAGCAGCAATAAGACATTATCAAATCAAAATGGACACATATACTTAAATTTAAAAATGAGCTCTAAAGATGTAGCAATATTTGGAGAGTATAAAAAGCATAATGTCACAGAGAGGAGAAGGAAGGAGGAACTGAAAATAGCTCCATGCAAGTGGTGTGTCAAGGGATGAACTCCATCTCGAGCAGCTAAGCCATGGGACAATAAATTCTAAGACATCTCAGCTTGCAAAACAGAAATGAGCTAAATAGATCCATCAAAATGTGTCTGCTGAGAAAATGGGAAAATATAATGGTGAGTAGATCTTGAAGATGGGGAAACCTGCTTAACAGGGTGTGCAGTAATGGGGCTGTTGAATAATCTGCAACCAGCCTTTGGTGCTGTGTCTGCAGGTGACACATGGCAGGGTTGTTAGAGCCATGAGCAGGCTCATCTGGAATGTTATTCCCAAAAAGAATTTACACTCTATTTCAAATCTCGAGAGTGTCTTCAGTTAAGGTGCACCCTGGATCTAGAATTTAGCATGAATACATGTACAGATGCAAAATTTACCTTCAATGGCACACACCGGCTGGTAACAGGCAGTGAGCTCATGCTCTAAACCTTTCTCAGCAGTGCTCAGGCACTGATCTCCAGAGCAGCAGTGCATCTGTATCCATGTAATCTAATTAGATTCTCTCACCTCTACTTTCTCACCTGAATTTTCTTGCAACTCTTTTTAACACATGTTGATTTTTTCTTTTTCCTTCTTGAAAAATTAGGATATACCGTCTTGGAAACATATCTCCTCTTTGGTCTTTCAGTTAAAAATTATAGCCAAGTTTCTGACATTTAGGTCAAGCATTTCTTTAAAGGCTTGTCAGGAAGAAGAGATAAATGTATGCTAGAAGTATATATGTTACATTTCAGTTCCTCATGACAGAAAAGGAGGCGGGGGAATAACTTCACTACATCTTTTATGTCTTCTAATGCCCCAGGCTAATAAAATCAAATGCTGTCTTTAAAGTATAAAGCTAGTTCTTAATTCATGCATTTGCAATGTTTCCAACATCATTAAGAACAGATTTCTAAGTCTGCCCTAAGTCACTCAGCATTTCCTTTATGTGACAAGGAATCTCATAGTATAAAATAAATTAATCTACACTGTTCAACAACTAATGATACCAGAAGGAAATTGCTAGAGAATTCTCAGTCCTTAGGTACATATTTTCAGCTTTATGCTCAGATACATCAGGCCTGCTAATAATAACAACAGTAAATATATGTTTAATTTTGCCTGTGTAAAAAAAAAAAACTTTTAAGTGAAGAAAAAAGACATAGGTGTTATTGCTTGATCTTGGCAGGGAGAAAGAAGGAATAGCTCACTCAGGCTTATAAAAATGCTGGAAAATTTGGCAATGGAAAGAAACATATATTTGGCAGAGGGCAAAACCTGAAGAGAATATAATTTCACTGTAGCACAAGAGGAATTCAGCAGTTAGAAAAAGCCGAATGCAAGGAAGACATTTGAATTCCTTGAGACTGCCCTGGCTGGGTGAAAACGCACTCAGAACTGTCAAAATACTCTTGGTATAAATGTGTGCCAGTATTATCCATACCTGTTCTTGCTAACTTCAATAGACTTTGATCACTGAATCTCCAACAAACTGTGTGCACCTGCTTGCCTTCTGTGTTAGGTACTCCAGGAAGCCTCTGCCAGTACTGGAGGTCTTTTTTTGGTGCACAGCAAGCAGGCATCGCCAGTTGGGAGGCTGGACATCAGAGGAATTAATTTCCCAGACTGTAGGCCATCAAAACATTGTCAGATTGCTGTGGCTGGATCACATCCCAGTTAGTTAACCAGATGAATTCGTGATTCAAAGCCTTACTCAGCAGGATGCTTGACCGCTTTCTGAGCTTCAAGTGTCTGACCGGTGCCACTAGTTAAGATGGGAAACTTCAAATCATTAAAACTCACCCTGGCTCAAGATTTGATACCTGGGCCCTCGAAGAACAAGGGCTCCTGGTAGTGCTTTCAACTGATGGCTCTTGTTAGTGTAATTATAATTTCATTTTTTCCTGTGCCTTTTTAAAACTGCAGTTACACTGATTATTCACATGCTTGTAATGACTGCCTTGCCTAATTAGTGCTCCCAAAAATGCCACATCTCCCTGTGCTCAGACGTAAGCAGGAGGGAGGTCCCTGCTGCCACAAGTCTTGCAGTATCTCACAAGTCTTCCCAGTGCCACCCTTGACACCACCTCTGCTGCCAGGCTGGTCTCAAAACAAGATGGAGCAGTAAGGGTAAACTTCTAACTGCTTCCCAGCCCCTGTGAAATGATTACTGCTCAGCAGGCTCCCAGGCGGGTAGGCTTCTGCAAAAATATCACAAAACCCAAAGCTATGAGCCAAAGTTTGAGGTCTAGAGGCTGTCTGTGTCCTTCCTCATTAGTAAATTACCTGAGAGAGTCTGATGTTAGGCACATGAACATAACTGGATATAAGTATGGACCTGATTCCTCTCCTCCTATCAATGCACTGAGTATCTTGCACTGCTCCTGCCCTACTTTTGTGACCTGTGTGAAGGGTGACCCAGCAGTTGTGTTAAATATTTGTTTCTGATACCAGGAATGTTGACAGGAACATGCAACTTGGAGACACCTGCTTAAAAATGGAAATATTTTCTATTGTGCATCCTAGAGAGGAAAGAAACCATCCCTTCCAGTGCACATGGTGATTTTGCTTTCCTTTTCTTTTCTTTCTCAATTCCCCGAAAGAAAACAGTGCCACTGAGTTGCAGTCCTGTACTTGGGAAGTGAGGGAGAAAGCTGGCGGCAACGTGTGCTGCTGACACAGTGTCACAGTGTAATGAGGCATGTTGTACCATCTCAGTGATGCATCAAGCCTGGGAAATGCTCTAAGAAATTTAACTGCATGGAGAAGGCTTTTATAGCCTTCTTTTGCTGTTAGTGCTAGAATTGGGTTGCACAAGCAAAACAATCTGTGTGGCTTGCCATGTTATCAGCAGGAGCTCTGATGCATCACCCTGGTGTGCAGAATCTCCTAGAAGAGTCAGTAGTTTGGGGCTTGGTCTATTATGTCTCACACCAGGACAAGTGCTTAATTGTTTTACAGGAGAAGGGTGGACTTCTGGCACTGTTCCAGTTTTCACACTACCAGCTGTGTCTTCAGCTTCAGAGATTTCCTGCATGCTCTATGTTTGCTTCTAAGTAGCACCACATTCCTTGCAAATTGTCTACCACAGTTATATTTTGCCATTTTGAATCTGGAAGTGTATGTAATACAACATATTTAATTTAAACTTTTCTTAAACTGGTATTGAACAAAGTTGTGCCAATGTGTGCCAGAACTCTACATTCATTACATTATTTATAATACTGGGGGAAATTGCAGGAGCTGAAGAAACTTTCCCAATACCACGCTGGTTGAAAAATCATGGAAGGAGAGAGTACGGGGATTTTTCATAATATCTTTGCCACAATCATGTGGCAAAGAGACTCTTCATCTTCACAGTCCTTCGAGACTTCACTGATGAGGACTGGAACAGTGTCCCTGTCCCACATTAGAGGACAAATTCGTGCCTTACAGGCAAGGCCATATAGGTCATCAGGAAGTCTGTTTTCAGATATTAGGTATTTCTTTCATCATTCTGTGCTTCAGCTTGTACTCTTGCAAAAAAAAAGGGCATAAGATTTGACTCCTGAAAGTTGTAGAGTTTGATATCTCAATAAAGGTTAATGAAGATCACTCTTATTTCCCTTTGCTGTGTAAGGGAGACACAGTTGATTTTTTTCTAAAATTGTTTGTACTCTAAAACTCAGTTGGGCTTGTAAGGCTTCGTACATAGAAACTGCATGAGGCTTTATCCATTAAATACATAAAATACTTTGAAAACATTACATGTCAGACATAATAGAAGTATAAAGGATTAATTGTTACAAGGGTACCTGAAGGAGTAGTTTCAGTTGTTACAGTTATTAAATAGCTTGAAAAACGAAAAGCAGTATGTAGGGGACAGGAATTATTGTCCTTATACTTCAATACTTCAGGCCAGTCAGAAAGATTATTTAAAAATTAATTTGATCAGCAGTCTAACCAGGGAGTATGTCACAGTGCAAAGGATTCTGCTCTTACATGTGGTGCCTTTGAGTTTCGTATGCCCAGGAGAAAGCACCAACTGCTTATGCAGGCACAATCACATTTGTACAAATTGATTTACACGTCCGCAGGCAGCAAGAGCAGGTGTTTGATGTCTTTTTTTGTCAGGGCGCAGCAAGACTAGACTGTTCCACAAAGGAAGATGAGCTGGGATGGAGGTGACAGCAGGGCAGTGCCCTCACCAAACAGGGGTGCTCTCACACAGAACCCAGACAAGAGGAGCAGAGCACATCCAGCAGCCCTGGCTAGACCCAGAGAGCAGTGCTGATCACTACCTGGTCCACAGGGGTAAGGGAGAAGGCTGAGTCAGTAGAGCAGGGGTCAGATCAGCAAAGTGCAAGGCAACCTCTTTGTCTTTTGTGCTTTTGTCAGTGGTCTGCAGTCACATCTGAATTTACAGTATAACGTAGGATAATTGCTGTTATTGTTAGTGCTGATTTTACCAAACCCCCGGGGCCTCAGTTCTTTGGGAAGATGTATTTTCTTGTAATGATAATTTCCGATAATAATGATCGCAAATAATAGAAATAAAATTTTGTTATTAAAATTCTACACAAGGCCTTACTGACAGCTGTGTATTTAACTCCATGGCTGTCCGCAGTCCTGCAGGCACTACAGTACACGTGTGAGTAGTGGTGCTACTGGCCTTCTGTCTTATTCTGTAAATGCAGGAATTGTGAGACTTCTCACAGTTCAGTGGTCTACAGAAAGCTGAGATCTGAGAAATGCCTTTGGTGCTTAAATTGACAGGATGTTGAGAATCTGGACTGAATTGCAACTGAATTCCAAAGCTGAAAATCTATCAAAGAAGTTCTTTCTACCTTCAGGTTGCCAGCTTTTCAGAGGTGTTTTTCATTCATATCCATTAATAACTTGACATTCGACACACACCTTGTGATAAGAACTCTTAATTTTTTATGCTATTTTCAAAGGCCTTCTGTCATTTTCAAAGACTTTCTGTCATAAAGTCTGTCTTAGCACTACTAATACATACAAGATGCATTTATGAATTTGTTTGCACAGGTCAGAACCTGGCAGTCCTACTCCTTACATTGCATTTTTCTGTCCAGATGAAAAGTGTTATAGAACTGAAACAATCTCATCAGGAAGAATGTGAAACTCCCATATTCTATTCTCATTTGCAGCCCCATCATGGAAATAAGAGAGGTAATTTGGAAGGTTCTCAAGCACAAAGAGAAAGGATCTGTGTCCTAGCGGGACCAGACTCACAGTGCTGCCAACTGAAAGCAAGTTTGAATTTACCCTGCACATTTGGGTTCTGTTTGTTTCAAGTTTTCACAGCCACAAAGTCTGGTTTCTCTCTGACACTGAATATGTTTGTACTCAAACTTCAGTGGCAATGGCAAGAGGCAAATCTTAGCATTGAAAACACAAAATCAAGTCCTTCTGCTTTGGTCATGAAGCTTTCTCCTCACTTTTATAATCATTGTTTGGAAAGAAAGGACCACTGCAATAGTTGCACTTCTCTTCCTTTGTGTGCTCTGTATGTAATTGAGAAGGTTAACCTGTAATGACAAGGGAGCAAATACATCTGTTTTACCACTTGACCATTGAGAGTTCTGCCTGATTTTGAAATTCAATCTACAAATTAATTTTGAACTTTAACACTTTCAGGTTATTGTTATGAAGCTCACTAGTGCTAGAAGTACATATTTCAGCAATTTTTAATACTTCTTTATGATTGAATAACTGCTGAAACTTAAACTCTCCAAATTTAGAGTTATCTGTGAGATCTCAGTGGTCACAAGTGTGTTAATGTAGGAATTGATAACTTCTCAATTACTTGCCATCATCTTGTCCAAATTCCAATGGTGATTAAATGAGAGAGGATATAATTATACCTGCAGCCATTTCCTTTCATTCACAGGGAGCCCTAAATGGCTAGGGGAAGCTCTAAGTCCTGTTCCTACATCTCACATTCTGTGTAAGAAGCATTTTCTATCCAATTATGCTTTAATTAAGTTTCTTACTCCTAATTCTGTAAGGAACTTAGGCAACAGTGAAAACTATACTCTTCATCAGCGTGGTCCACTGTTAAATCTTGACACAATAATAAATTTCCATCTGCCTTAGCTACTAAACTTCTGGTAGAATGTACAAAACAATGAGATGCTTGGTTTTATGCTTTAGGTGAAGGACAGGCAAGTCAGGGTGGCAGAAAGAGTCCAATTTGTGCTTAGGCTGCAAAACCTGCAGAACCAGCCTGATAGTTGTCGCCCAAAAAACAGTAATTTTTTTTTTCTCTTTACTGTTGTTTTCAGAAAAGTGACGTTTCTCCAGCTTCCCTTTTGCACCTTTTTCCTGTGAAACTCCCACTGGAAAACTGAGCCCCATTGTGTGTAACAGCACAACCACCTCATCAGGCATGTGATACAACCCAAGCAGGTGTGTGAATGAGGGCAGAAAACTAAAATGCATGAGTTGCCCCTAGAGTAGTGATTTTCTCCATTTATGGCTGTTAAATCTGCATCACTAGCCTCTGCCCCCATCCCCAAGAGCTCATTTCTTGCTGTACTGGAAATCCCACCCCTTGCAGTTACTTCACAGAATCACAGAATATTCTGTGTTGGAAAGGACCCACAAGGATCAATGTTGAATTAATTGTATGTGCAGCTGCTTTCTGATGGAAGGGTAAAGGCACCTCTGGGGAGGGGAACTGGAATTGGTAATTTATTTTTTGTTTGCTGGGCTTTCTGTATTCACTGCGGTTGTGTGAACAAGTGAAAATATGAATCCTGTTGACATTGGGGCCTGCTTCAGCAATCCTAATTTAGTTCAATAACTAAAACTGTAAATGTTCAGTAGGAATCCATGGCTATGTCAAATAAGAATAATATTTCCATCTTAAAGACAGATCATTAGTTAATAAAAGTTGCTAGGGAAAGGAAAAATGGTAAATAGCTTCACTGGGATATCTGAGGAATATGTATCTAAATCTGTATATTAACAAGACCTGTTCCTAACAGAAGGAAAAAATAGCTCATCCAAAGTTTTGGGTTTGGATCCTGTGGGGAGAAGGGTTGTGGATATTTGTCTGATTTGGTTTTGTTGTTTGGGATTTTTTTACTTAAAACATTGCAATTAAATAGAGGAAGTTCTATGTGGCGGTTTTCTTGGTTTTGTTTTTTTTTTAAATCCAGGTGCAGAAACTACAGTAATTAATATTAATCTGAATTTGATTATTTGGCTCTTCAGCATTTCATTGGATTATGTTGACTTTATAATTTGATTGCTACACAGACGTAAGCTGTGCTGATTGCATTAAAATATGCAAAGGAAATGAAAAATATTACCCAGCGATGTTCTGAAAACAGTTCTTCCTTGCTAGCTGTGAAGACTTCCTTTTGGGAAGAGAAAAGCAAAGGAAATTAATGATTATATTATAATGCCAACCACTGAGTTACAAATAATCCATCTACATGGATAATAAGTATTGAGTCTGTAATTTTTTCTTTCTAGATTAATATGTGTTATATAACTAGTGAAAACTTAATAGACATGAGCTATATAATACGCAAAAGTATAATATTAAAAAGATGAGATCCAGAAAGGAAGCTCATGCATTAGGTTTCTGCTTCTGCAATATTTTTGAGGCTCACATACACTAAACTTTGGCACAAACACTCTGCTCTGCTCGTGTTGAGGCTCAGTCAGTACCCAGGCGATTCCCAGCAGAGAGTTCTGTGGCCATCATCTGTCTCACAGTCCTCTTTGAACAATATTTAGCTCTGGAGAACTGAGTAACAAGAAGGATCTTCCTGTTTTGTGGCCATCAAAAGGTGCACTTGCCTCTCTGCTGACTGCACCGGTCACTGAGTGGGTTTCTAATATACATACATTTTGTGTATGATGGGACACAAAGTGGCCCATATGTTACTTCCACAAGTAACTCCACCTAGATTTTTTTTTTTTTTTAAGCATTTTCTGTTCTTAAGTAAATATCACAATGGAAAATTGAAATAAGTGTTTTCCAATTTTGTATATAGAACGAATTTTCATTCAAACAAATTAATTTTTCAGTAACATTTATTTAATCAGTTTCAAGGTTATATATTTTCCCCACTGCTTTTCCCATCACCCATGAAAGTGCCCCATAAGACAGGCAGAAGTAGGGAATACAATGGAAATTTTAAATTTTTACACTGTTTTTTTATTCATCTGAAAATTGGAGGGTACAAAAACAACAGTAATAATAATAAGGCTCATCTACAATTATTCAGACAACTCTCTGTGAATGAATTTGGAAAGGAAGGTTGGAACTGGAAGTTCCAAGTCTGTTAGTTTGTTATTGAAATACTCCCACTGATTTTAGAACAGCTGCTCATGGGGCAAGGTTGCATTCCCCACATTAAATCCCAATCTCAATGAGGGAAAAAGCAGAAAATGCATGAAGATATCCAAGAGATGTTTCCAGCCTGGAGATTTATATTTCAGGGTAAGCTGAAGCACAGCCCTTCCTCAGCAGCTGGGGAGTTGCCTTGTCAGTCCCACTGCACACAGACATGCTCATCCCTTCCTTGGGAAATAAAAAGGAAACCACAGTGTACAGGCAAACTGAAGAAACTGTGATAGCACTTTGCCAGCACTGAGCACCTCTAAAAATCTGACAGTGAAACTAACAGCTCTAATGTCCTTTTTTCTGCTCAAGCAATCCCTTTAGAGCGTTTTTAAAGTAACTCAATAAGCAAATACACATATAGGGTTTATAATTGCTTCTGCAAGTTCCTCTGCTGTCTAATATTGTATTAAACCATGGTAGCAGGATTTCAGTTACTTATGCAAAAATCACATCTGCAATTGATAGAAATAGTTATCAGTGTATTCACTAAAATGAAAAAGCATTGAAGCAAGTAATAACATTTAAAACAAGTAGGAAAGCACAAATGAAAATGAAGCATCTGAATAATTACACAATATGCAGTGCAGAATAAATGATATCAAAATTCCACTTCTGTTTCAAATCAATAACACTGAAATGTGACAGGAACTTGATGATGGTGTGTAACTAAAAATTTAATCCAGTCAAAATATGTTTGCAACACACTCATAGACAATCAAATCTTTGCAATTGTTTCTTAATGAAAAGCAATTGGTTTCTGAAAATAATTAGCTTACTTTATAGCCACAATCAAAGAACATATGGAACTAGACAAGAGTCTTGTTCCCAAGTTAAACATTGTAATTTACAGCGTAAAGAGAAATAGTGTGTTGTAGTATTTTACAATCACTTCTTATCAGCTTTCATTTTGTGAGTGGATGCGATGATACAATCCTAAAGGATATTTGCTACAAGTACAGAAAAAAAGGAATTAAATAATGTGAAATAAAAAACATGGAATGACCAGTGCACAGTAGGATAATAGTAAACCAGGAAGAATGACCACTGAAGACAAATCTAAAATAAAGCTTTTCTGTTCCTAAGACACCACATTAAAGATGAATGTTGGTGCCCCACCATCTGAAAATCCCTGAGAGAAAATAAGAGATGTTGAAATACACTTCTCTGTTGAATGTTTTGTAGTTCCTGAAAAACATGAGATGCCATCACCTCACACATTATGTCTTAATGTATAAAGCTGTATTTCCTGCTGACATCAATTGTGACAATTTCCCTAAAGTCATCTTAAACTCCAAGAGGCCAAACTTTCAATTAGTTTACTACAATCTAAAAATCCTGAATACTTTTATGTCTTGTGTTTTGTCTTTTTTCTTTCTTTTTGTTTATTTGTTTGATAAGTTTTACTGTTTCCAGGAAGATGTAGAAAGAATAAAAGGAGAAACTTTTCAGAGGCAAAGAATCTTTATCTCACAAAGCAGTGGCAAGACATTAAAAGGAGTACAAATTTAGGTTAGATACAGAGATGCAGCATTTAATTTATGTAAGCACACTGGAAATGAGCTTCTCTAGATAATTTAAGAAAGGGAGATTCACATAAACCCAAGGATAAGTAGGGATTAAAGATACCATTTGTCTGGTCACAGCTCAGATACAGGCACTGCAACTTGCTGCTACAGCCCCCTACAGCTTTGTGGAATAAACAACTCTCTGGAATGTTTAGCTGGGTTTTGTTTTGTTGGGGTGGTTTTTTTTTTT
>VZRN01003464.1:2007230-2070504 GCA_013397935.1 Dasyornis broadbenti | reverse complement strand
TTTTTTTGTTTGTTTTTTTCTTTTTTTATTTTTAAACCAACTTAAAGATCATAATTAGAAGCAAGAGAATGAGTAAACATCATGAATGCATATTTTAGAAGTAACTCTGCCACTAATATTTCCCTGGGAGAAAATAATAGTGGCATACTATTACTAAGGGTTTCTGAATGTGTTGAAGGTATGCATAGGAAGCACAGAGGCAGGCATCCCTTGCAGAAGAAGAAGAGGGGTTTTCCATTATTTATGGCTGGCTTGTCTTCTTGATTTTATCTTTAATTCTCTTTCAAAGCCCTACCCTGCCTTTATAATTACTTATGCTGTCCCTGTCAAGATGAAACCCACTCAGATGAAAAAAAAAAAAATCCCAAAAAGGAAATCATTCAAAGTACTGTATCTTAACTTCAAATCTCACTCCAACTCTCATGGTTTAATTTTTTCCTTTTCATGAAGAATTGTCAAAGCACATGACTGGTAGAACCTGGGGTGGGATTTCAGAGTCACATAGTTGCTCAGACGACTGAACTAAAGGATTTTATTCAGGAAAACTCTATACCAAAGACTGGTTTTTACAGTGGCAATGCAAGGAATATTGACAGACTAGTGTAACCTAACTGCTACCACAACTGCATATCCCCTGAAGTGTGAAAATTATCCACAAGCGTATATTTATTCCTTTATAATGTGAACTAACACACATAGCTCCAATTTATTTATCTGCAGATGACATTGGAATTATTTCACTCTTACTCTGGGCTCAGAATGTTAATTTGAAAATTTCCTTTGGACCAGTTAGTGCAAGATAAGTTATTGGGCATCAAAACTTAATCATGTCCCTTTTTCCTGAAGGCAACAGTTTCAGAATGAATATTAAAGCGTCTTCCAGGTGACTCAGCTTGAGCCTCTCTGCTAATAAACTGCCGGTTTTGCTGCAGTGTAAGCAAAGCACAAGAAGTTCAGGGAGTTCCCTGAAAGTATTTTCCAAAGATATTTTAAATTGCATTCTGGCTGAGCATGCCTCCTCTTCAAAAAAGCCAAATACAGCAACAGGGTGGCAGCATGGTGATTAGTTGTACCTTTCTATTTTACAGTAATGATTTATGAAGGGCATTTACTTAACAAGCTCCTTTTGAAGCTTTTGTACATGATTGCAAATGACATGTGTGACGTCCAGCAGTCCTTTCTTTTGCATAATGGTCACAGATTATACTCAGGAAGAGTAACATGGAGGTAAAGTGACAGCTCCAGTCTCTTAATGAGAAGTTTATTAAGAAACTAGGACTGATTATCAGTTGCAAATTAACCATAATGTGAGTAATCAGCAGAGATGTCACATTGGTGCAAGAAAAACGATAAACAGAAGAATGTGCATCACTATGCTAATCAAAAAGTACCTACAGCTCATTATAGAATGTCATTTCTAAGAACCTGGGGACATAGGGTTAGGGAAATGTGGTTTTGGAAATTCTATTTGGCAATATCACCATACATACCTTTAAAATGTATTTAACATGCCAAAGGAATGTGTTTCTTTTTTAAAGACAGATTCAAGATCTCTCTGATAAAGCTATAATTGCAATATATATCATAAACAATATAAAAACTTGATTATATTTTTGGACCTCTAGACTATGTTTTTGAGGCAGTGGGAAAAAAATTCCATTGATTTAAAAGCATTATTTTGCCAGTTCCATAAGACAATTGTAAAATGTATGCAAAATTCAACCAAGAGTAATCAGTCTCATCATTTGTTCTAAAAAGGATTTTAATATTCTTTTTAAGTATTAAATAGTATGACTAGTTTTTACAAACTGCACACTGGGGTTCAAGCCTCAAACCTGCAAGGAAAAGCAAGATAGGAAATAAAGAGCTTTCAATTTTGCATCATTCAGAACATAACAGTAGATATGAATATAGATATTGTTATCTAACTGGCAATTTGCCAACAGCAGTGATTTTGGCATAGTCCTCTTGTTTTCTTCTCATTGATCCTCAAGTCAACTTTGTTCTACCACAGGTACTTTCATTCTTTTGACTCATTCCTCCACCTCATCTCCTTCTGTGCAATATTCTGATTCTCTTTTTCTCTGGCACTGCCCACATCATCTGAAAACACCAGTGGTATCCCTTGATCCTATTTTATCCTTTTGCCAGGTCCATTACTGAAAAAAGGAGTTCAAAGTTACCTCTCTTAGAGAAACTTGTACTATTTAATACAATCTTTTGCCAACACCTCTCCCAGATTTTACTCATGATAGCAGTGTTCTGCTGAATGAAATTGCTTAAATAACAAATTTTCCTGTGACACATATCCACTAAATGATTTTATGTTTTGTTTGGTTTGTTGTTTTTTGGTTTGTTTTTGTTTTTGTTTTTGTTTTTTTTTTGTTGTTGTTGTTGGTTTTTTTGGTTTTGTTTTTTTTTGTGGTTGGGGGGAGGGTTTTTTTTTTTTGAAGTTTGCCTATTTTAGATCACTTTCAGTCACTACTGTATTCAAGATAACAGAATTGTGTGGCACAACTTATCTTCAGTAAAACTCATCATTTTATCCCATTTTTTTCTACAGGCATGTCTTTATCAGTCCTTCCCTCAGTGTTTGTTCCACAGGCAAAATCAGTGACTGAATGATGTGCTTTGTAATAGAAATTTTTCTGTTAGATTTTTCCTTGTTCTGTCATTTGGAAATACTTTTTACTTTCTATATTTCTGAGTTTGATAGGGAATAATTGACGATATCTCCAGTACCCTTTTACTAGTCTCTTTGTGCCAACAATCCAAAATCAAATAACAGATTTCCTGATTATTTTTGTAAGCTTAACATCACTAAATCACCTCAATATTTTTTTCTGAGAGCTGAGCTCTGAAGACATGTGTCTGCATTAGGCTGTTTCAAATGCCATAATTATTTCAAGACCTGCCTAGGATTTCCATTGCTATCCTTGCTAAAAGGAAATGAACTTTTCTTCTGAAATGAAGGCTGTTTGTTTCACAAAGAAATATCAAAATACTTTTTCTGCAATTGAGGCCAGATGTTTCCATAAGACACTTAAAAAATAAATTTTTAATCTATAAAACAATTTGTCCATGCATATTTCATCCCATTCTAGCCCCAAATCTGCTCATTTTAATCAGTGTTCATCTGTATGATGCTTAACAGCATTCAACAGACCCAATATGTGACTTGTATGTGGGACAGATCATTCTTAAAAAATAGATGTGAGAGTCTCCAGTGAGTGGAGATCTGATAGGCAGAAAAACTTGCAGTTAGCCCTAGGCACTGAAACAAGCTAGATACATGAAATATTTACTGTTTCTAGTTCTATGATGTCTTAATAAAGTAACTGCATGTTAATTGTTGCAAGGTTTTCATTTCATGATTCTCTTTTGCATCAGGAATTAATTTCTTCTCAGCTATTTTGACACTTCTGTGTCAGTGATTCACATTCACACATTCGGTGAATCCACAGGGATCATGACGAGCTGCCTTGATCCCAAGGTCTCAGAAGAGCAAGGAAACAGAAGAGAGAAGCTGGGGCCCATAACCCACAGGGAGCTTGCAGCCTATGGACAAAGCTGTAAACAGTGGGGAACACAAAAGGGCAAAAGGAGCAAGGAGACAGCAGCGCTGGGAATATTGCAGAAGGTGCAACTCAACCAAAGCACTGAGAAATTTTAGTATCTGTTAGAATGAGAAAAATTTAGTGGTTTACAAGTTGTAATATCAAATTTATGGTGATGGTCTAACACCATGTAGAGATTTGCGTATGAAAAGATGAGGAATTGGAACACGGGATTCCTTTTACAGCCTTTGAAAGGATATTTTCATTGTCCATAAACAAGCCAGTGCTACAAGCTCCTGTATGCAGAAGGGAGGGAAACCTTGCATTCTCATTCTGTCTGGTACCCATCCTGTCAGAGGGTGGTCCAAGCTCAAAGGGGATCCTTTGTGCTCTCCCTCATCCAATGAATACTTTCAAAAATCAAAGTGCAAATTAAACTCACAAAGCAAAGTAAACACAACAGCACTAATGTTAGAAGCCAAAGTTTCCTCCATGTCACATAGGCATAAACACAGTTCCAGTTCAAATGATAGCTCTGGGAAGGCAAGAAACATCATATAACATAGATGCTGATGCCACACCACGAAGAACTATTAAGGCTTTTAGCAAATTCCTTCGAAGCCTCCTAGTATATTTGCAAACTGACATAATGTGGACAGTCTGCCACGAGAAAACAGAATTGTCCTATTCAGTGATCTTAATGAGATGTCAAAGGGTTAATAAGAAAATTAATTTATCCTTTTAAGCACAAGAAGTAATTAAAGTCTAAGGGAAATCTGTATCATAATTGAAAATGAGTAACGAGCAAGTGGGATGTGAAGGAAAAATGAGTTTGGTAATTAAGACAGGAAGTTCAGTACAACAAGAAGGAATAATGTATTTGTCACCTATGGCACGATTACATCATGCTGATATTAAGTGGGAAAGCTTAAGCTGAAGCAGAACAATAGAGTTGGTGAATGAGGAGGTATTAGATAGCGACACTGCATCCTCAGCTCAGGAAACTGCTTTGGGGACCAATAGTAGGTAGGCTCCTGATATCATCAGGGTTCTCAAATTAATGAAACTGAAATGCATTAAAAGGGATTAAATAGTAATTGTATTAGAATTTATATCCAAGAGCATGAAGTTATTGGTTCTTTGAACTTTAAGAAAAGGTATCTGAATTACTCATCAGGAACACCTAGGCTACTATTTTAATAGGATGGGCCAAAATTGCTTCCGATATTTTTCCCTCAAAGACTATAGAGTACTCCAGTGGTGAATCTGGCTTATTACTTTGTTATCTGAATTTTTACTCTGAAAGTCTGAAGCACTGTAAAGTTTCACGTCTCTTAGAGGCATCTATGAGGTTATAGCCATTCAAAAGGTACAAAAAGCTTTTGTATCCTTCACTCTCTATAGAAATTGATGCCAGTGATGCCCAGGTGCAATAAAGACATGAAAGAAATTAATAGTACTGAATTCTGAAGACAACTCTTGCATTCAAATGCCCAATATAATTTACTTTGTTTCCTAGGAAGATATACTTCAGACTTGCACAACAAACCTCGAATTAGTTCTGCAAGCACTCTGTTACAGGAAAGATATTGTTAAAAGAATAAAAATGCAAAATCATATGTAAAAGCAAAGAGTATGTTGCCAGCCATCAGTTTTCTTGCAAATATGAGAAGTGTCCTTCTAGAGGTGTTAGGTAGCACTGAGTACGAACACTGTGATATAGTGTTTGCATGTGACCAAGTCCACTTTCTAGGGTTTTTATTTATATAGATACAATCTTCAGATGCTATAACAACATTTTTCAGAGCCTTTGGAAAATAGTTCAAACAAAATTTGAAGTTCTCCATTGAGGTTCATAATCCAGATTCACTTATCTATAGAGACAGAGAATTTTGTTTAACCAGCAAATTACACTACAATTGGAAGTTGATCGCTTTAGGGAATCTTCCCCTCCATGAAACGTACTACTGCTGCTTCTCAAAGCTGCCCATGCTCTGGATACCCATCCTGAGCCCTGTGCAGCTCTGCTCAAGGAACACATGTAGTTGAATTGCCTCCAAGTTTACTCATGATATGTATTCTGGCTGGGAAGATCAAACAGCACCTCTCCTATGAGCTAAGGGCTGATTTAGTGCTCTTGACTCTTCTCTGCCTTTTTTCTGAGAGAGAGGAGAGTGTCCCTCGGGAAAGATATGGCTGCTCCACATTTCAAACATAAACAAGAATAACAAAACAAGAGATGGACTGCAGCTCCTGTGTTTGGGAGCTAGCAGGGGCACCTAAATTAAATAGCTCCTGTTTCTAGGGAAAACAAGGGCAGCACTGCCATTCACACTGACACTCGGTGAGCACCAGTCACCTTTCACAAGGCGGCACAGCAGGCCAGACCACGCTGCTGCTGAAGAACAAAGTACAGGTACATGAGGGAGAAAAAATTTGTGAGGCTATTGTATTTGGCAGCGTTTTTGCCGAGGATAAAGCTTGTTTTCTTCACAGCCTAATTCCATGACAATTCTTTGTTGGGAACACGCAAAGAATTTTCTATTCATTCCTTAATCAGCCATCTGACCCTGAAACCAAGCACTGGCATCCCTCAGTTTTGTCTCTTGAATTCTCCACCTGGCACTGAGTTCTGTTGTACTCTGTTGACTATAATGAAGATAATTTTGAGCTAGCAAAGGCAGCATTGATACAGCAGCGAACATGTAGCATATGTTACTGCCCCTTGTATTGTCACAGAGCAACTCAAGCAGTGATGCTTGGCTTTATTATCCCCTTTCCTGGCCTTACATCTAACATACCTTCTTGCCAAAGGCACTCCAGGCACACAGATCCCTGTGGTGTTTACAACACCCTACATCGTATTGAATTGAATTATACAGATGGGAAAAAAAAAAAAGCAAAATAGGAGCTGGGATGGTCCCTGAGGGGAAAAAAAAAAGGAAAGTCAAAGCCAAACATGTCCTTGAGCATAGAAGATAAAACTTAAAACCCACACATTCTTGGGGAACTAAAGTCCTAAAGTAACTCAAATAATTGTTTATTTGACTACAGGAAAGAAAAGGAAAAGTATATCTGATTAATACCTCTGGCATTGTCAGTGTGAAATTCACGGTTTGCTGACTACCTAAATTGCCTAGTACACTGCTAACGCTGATCTTAGCTTCGTCTAGGCAACACTTGTCATTAAAGGGGCAATTAATCTACTATTCTAATTTCAAATGAGGTAATGACAGAGGAAAAAATGAGATGTGTCATTTAAATGCTTTCACATTCTAAACCTAGCAAATGCCATGATGCACAATAACATCAACAGAAAAACTCTTAGCAGGCAACCATTCATACTACACACATTGTCAAATAAAGGATCTGTCTTAAACGTTACACACAGATTAGACTAGTAACCTATAAAATATCAGAAAACCTACTTAATGCTTTAATCATTAAAATGGAGAGAATGGTGTTCAAACAGAAAATATTGTTGCTTTTGGGCAGAAACATTTTTTTTCTTAATGGCAAACAGTCACTGGATGAAAAGCTTGCAGTAGCTAACTCCAGTCTTACTGGGGAAATTTTTATCCTCAATTTTCTACTGATTTAGATGGTTGAGGATATGCTATATACCAGATAGGAAAATTCTTGACAGTTTTTTCCAATTTTATAGAATTTTTGTCACACTATCAGGAATGAATAGTGTTCAAATACAGTCCTGGCTTAGTAAAGATGAGGAAATTTGGACTTTCATTTCTTCTCCTCAAGGCAGTCAGCCAGAGCAAGGAAACGATTTATCCTACACCAGTAATTTTTATTGGTTAAAACAAAAATCAGATAGCAAAGCATGACTCCTGTCAAAAATTGTAGTTTTGTGATATAAATACCAAAAATTTTTAATGGATAGAAATGTGTGATATAATTTAATACTATATTCCTAATCAAGGAAAATAAACGATGTACTTTTAGTAAAAGAAAGAAAATTCTAGTCTTTCTGTAGTGATATATTTACAGGTAAACTTTAGTGATAACAGCAAATTATGAGTTTAAAGCAATTTAGAAAGATATGACTGTGATATCTTCGTGTGGCACAATGATCCAGCTCCTCCCTGGGACTGCTGTGAACAGCCACAGAGCAATGTCTGCTGAGAAAACACCTGAGATCCACCTCAGCCCGCTCCTCATCTCCTCAGGGCTCTGATTTTTTTCCTGTTGCTCCCCAGTTTGTTCACAGATCTCTCAGTACAGCCACAGAGGCCACTTCAACAAATTTAGACTGAAACTTGGTTATGTTTTCCTAATATGCCACTTACAAATTTAGAAATTGAATTTAGGAAGCATACTTTCAATAAAACAACTCTGTTTTGTGCATTACCTTGAAATCCACATGGAAATGAGGACAATTAATTTAAATCTTTAAACACATACATGTATTTTTAAGATTGTGTCAAGACAGGAGGTGAGGAGATGGCTGCTTTTATCTGGGCATGGGTAGGCAGGATGAGATGTTGTCCATGCTAGGTTGTAGGCGCAGAATTTTTTATGCAGAGGAAATTCTGAACATCCTAGAACTACCTCATTCTGAGCTCTAAAAACTACTTCAACAAACTACAAAGTCTCTGTTTTAGAGAGAAAACTTTTTTGTACCAAGAACCTCATTGGCATAGAGGGTATAACACCCGAGGTCATAACACTAAGGACAAACCACTGCCAAGGCCACTGCTCAGTCGTACTCTGGGTTATTGCTGGAGTTTGCTGGAGGTGGTACAGGCAGGATGTTTGTGGCTGAGAGAAAGGCAGGAAATCAGTCTATGATGCTGTCATGCATTAACTGAAGCAACAGGATTTTGTCTACAAGCTGGAGTAAAAATAGATATAGGAGAGAATTTAAAAGGAGGCCAGAAGAGTGCTGTAGTTTTGCCCTTAACCCCAAAAATTCACAATGGAAAATTCAATGGGACTTCTGCCCTTTACTCTCTGTGTTCTTTTGAATTTTCTATCCTAGGATAAAAGGTTGCTGCCCAAGATACCCTTAGGAAATAATTATAAACACAAATATAGATTTAATTTCATATCTTAAAAGATGCCTGGCTAAAGTAAATCCTTCTTTTCAAGTAGATTAACACATTGATTTCATACTCTGCCTTAACGGAAAGATAAACTAATCCTTCTGTAGGACATTATATTTGGCAAATCCTCACTTGATCTTTATTTCGTTTCCTGAACAAAGTGAGTTATGTGTATGTATATTACTCTCAGTTTTAGTTGTTTTTTGTCTAAAAATATGGAAGCCTCTGCAACTTGTTTTTGTTTAGTAAATTATCAATTTTAATATCTAAGCAGTTGAGTGCATCTGAAAAGTGAGCAGTGATGTACGAATGCAGATGAAGAGACACTCAGGGACAGAAAGGCCTCATCACATCATCAACCTTGTTATTGCTACTCTGTCTAAATCATAGGATCTGCAAAATTATTTTTGGAACAGTGTTAGTACATAGTTTGGATATAACATTATTATGAAATATTGACCAATGTTTTGATTTTAATCTTGAAACATAAATAAATTAAGAAAAAAAATGATGAAATATTTCTAAAGGAGGTGGACCCACACCAGCAACATGCACAAATGCATACACATACGTGTGTATGTGCATACATGTGCACACATGTGCATACATGCATATAAATGCAGAGCCGTGTATGTAGATATGTTCACATAGACACACACATTATATGGGGAATATGTATTATACGTAAAGAAACATTTCCTAATGGAAATCCTTTCCTGTCATTACAGAACAGAAATTGATATTGCTTTAGCTGGAGTTTTCCTAGTAAGAAAATAATATATTGCATGCATTTTCTTTTATGTTATTCCAGGCTTCCTTCACTACCACCTCTACTTTCTCTACCTCAGAAGAAAAAATAATGGGTGCAAGGAAACCACAAATAACAAATGTAAAACCTGTATTTTCTTCTAGAAAATGGGCAAAAGTGACTGTAAATAAAAGAACAATGTATATACTTAGATATATAGCAGTACTTATTCTCACAATGTGATCTTTCTAAATTTATTATTTCTGCAAGAAAATATGACAGGAAGAAGCCAGCTAGAAATAGATAATGGACTATCTTCAAAGAGGATCCTTTTATTCCTCAGAACAGTAGGTGATAAATGGTTCCAATGCCAGCGCTTACTATTTTCTTCTGTTTCTTTTCCTTTTTTCTCCTTGCAGCATATCTCGAATTGGAGACTAATAGCCCCCCAAGATAAGATACCTTGACATAGCTTCTTTCCATCTTCAGGGCCTGAAGCCATCACACAGCCAACACCAACATGAAATGGAGAAGGGTGTAGATATTTTACCCCTTGACAAGAGTTGTAATTTTATTTTTAGATTATTAAAGGTACTGTTATAACAATATTTTTCTCAGAAATATCTGTTTGTTGTGGACTCTTGCTTACAAGAATATTTCCTTGCTTGCTCTGAAGGTGCTCTACTGAACCTCAGAAGATGGGAACAAAGGCAAAGAGGCCATGCAGATACTGACTGGAGATGAACATCCACAGCATTATAGTAACCATGTTTTACTTTCAGAGATTCCAAGTGGACAACTCTCACCCTGAATTTTCACTTGAAATCAGTAATTAACATGTCATCCTAGGGTTATAGTACCTTTTGGAGAATTTTTAACCATGAGCAAAACCTCTTTGCAGTGAACAGAAGGAAGGCACCTACTTGAAAGGCATGATTAAAGTTCACTCACTGTTCGAAGTCTGAGCTGTCTCTGATGATTCAGATAGATAGGGAAAATGTGCTGTTGCGAGTAAAACTGGGTTTCATTGCAGAACTCAATTGCTATGTATCTGCAGGAAATTATATCTGCAGGAAAATGTATTTGCATATTTTTCTTCTGTTCCCTGTCTGTTAGATGGAGCAGGTTTTATTTGCTTTGAAACATTTTCACAAAGACAAAATTTGTGACTTTGATGTTCGTGATGTCATATTCGGATGCTGTGTTATTTAGGAGCACGAACACACAGAGCCAAAGTATACAGGAGATTTTTTCCTATAGATGCCTAAAGATTTATAATTTCTTCACATATTTTTAGCTTTGTAGATTTTTAAAATATAGTGGTATGGTTTCTAGTTCCTTTCTTGTCCTTTCTCACATTTTAGAATAACAAGTTAACCCCTTCTAAAACATTATTGAAATTCTGTTTAGACTTATGTGTAAGGAGAAAATTCCTGACAAGGACATCTTGTTTTCCACCAGAACTTAAGAAACAAAACAAGAAATAGGACAAAGAAGCCCCTAGACCAGCTCCAAGGGCCTGACCCAAAGCGGGGTAACCAGGGCAACTGATCTATCGGATGTACCTGCTAGACAAACTAATTAATTAACCTTATAAAAACTGTAGACATCTTTTATCATGTGTGTGCATATAGTCATATTTGTGCACCTGAAAGCTTTCATTTAAGAATTGCTTTTTATCTTACCACTCTTAATATTATTTAGAAAGTTCTGTCTTTTGATTCCAGGCAACACTAGGATTAAATTTCAATAACAAATTCTATTAGAAAATAAAACAGGTGAACATTGTTATGTAAGTGAGGAGGGGACAAGCAAAGAAAGAGCAAATGATTATATTTTGTTTCTCTGGGAACTGCTGAGTACTTGATCGAAATTTTACACAAAAGGAAGAGAATCAGGAGACACTGTAGTGAATCCGAAATCATACGTTCTAAGATTTCAGGCTTATTTCATAGAAATAAGTGATTAATTAGAAATCTATTTCCATAGCTCTAACTATGAAGATACTTTTTTAGGTTACATGCAGGACAATTTTGCAGTGGTAAGCGGCATCCTTTTGAAAGAACACATTACAAAAAAAAAAAATAAATAAATACATCCATTCTTAAACCCAGAACATTTTTTCTATCTTTCCCAGTTAACAGCACTTCCGATAAATCTCGGGAACTTTCAGTTGAATAATAGATCACTTTCAATAGAAAAGGGTTGTTTTCCTGTAGTTGAGACTGCATTTACAAGGGGAATTGTGCTCAGATTCCTGGAAAATGAAGAGCTGGACTGCAAGAAAGGGTTAACAAAAGCATTCACCTACAAATCACTCAATAGAAGTTCACTAAAAAATTAAATATTTTTTAAAAACCCCAAAACTTAGAAACGTCTGAGTCAAGTTTTGTTTCCCACATTGCCTGAGAACAGTGTTTTTCCTTCTGTGAATGGCTCAGCACCATGGAAATCTGTAATTTTGCTCTGCATGATATTGAGCACAGGTGACTGCTGGCTTCTAGTCCAGGACCAGCATGTGCTGTGATATGGCATCTGCTGCTTTTGATCTCAGAATAAAATATGAGGTTTTTTCACAACAGGAATATTTGTCGTCTGAAGTCTTATAAGGAGATAGTCAGTGTGAATTTCTAGTTTAATTATACCCTCTTAAGCATATATGATATTTTGAAAGGAAATAAAGAAATTATTCCCACAAACTTGATGTTCTACTGGAAATTGGCTTTCTTCATATCTGCTTTCAAGTGATTTCCTCTCCAGGAAAATGTTAATGGATTTATTTCTTATGACAAAATTACCTCTCTTATTCTCTGAGAAGATTTTAAAGATTTCTCCCTGATCAGCTGCAAGAAGTTTGTGAAAGATTCACAGAATGGTTTGGGTTGGAAGGTACTTTAAAGATCATCTACTTCCAACCGCTTCCACTAGATCAGGTTACTGTAAGACCCATCCAGCCTGGCCCTAAACATTTCCAGGGATCCACAACTTTTCTGGGCAAGATGTGCCAGTGTCTCACCACTTGCCATGTAGCTGTTGATTATGGTGACCACTTGAATGAAAACTGGCCTACATGAACCACACCATTGGAAATAAACCAACCTCATCTCTTAAAAACGTAGTCATTCCTCTCTAACTTCCACCACAAGACCATCGCAAAGGCAAACACACTTTATGTTTTGATATGGGAGTCTTAATAAAGAAGGCCTTCTCCATGATTTTGACGCCATGTGGCAGCTAGACTGGTGAATCATAAGCTTCAAAAGGCCCAGTGTTGCAATCATGTCTAAAGTTCTGTACACACAGGTTGAAGGGTCATTCTATCAATGCTTTATACTAAATCACCATAAACAGTGTCACAAACATGTAAGTCAGGCCTATTCTATTCTACAATTCATGTTTTTAAATATTTGCAGTCTCTTTAAATGTAAAAAAAGTTTAGTAAGTTCTACACATTCCAAAATTTTTAAAATATATTTTTCACAAGTTATGGTGATAATGGGGACTTTTTTTGTTTGTTTGTTTATTTTTCTATTACAAAGAATAAGAATTTCCTAAGATTTCCTTTTTTTTTTTTTTTTGCTTCTTCTTATTTTCAGCATCTTTACAAAGCCATTTGAGAACAAAACATTTAACAGAATAGCAAGGAACTTTTGCTCCGGAGAAGCTTGAGCATTTATTTAATCAGTGAATAGTAACAAAGACGTCTGTGACTGTCTTTTCTACTGGGAGAATCAGCTTCTGTGTTTACACTTGCTCCCAGGAAGTGCAGCTTGGTGATGTGTGCTGCTCAGAAACAGACACATTCTGTTGTTTTTATTGATAGCACTTGAACACTTTTCCACTTCCATATGGCCGAAACACATCACATATTTCCAGATCCTGCTGTGTGCGCTAGGTTGTAGACCCAGCTCTGACATTGTTTTCCTCGTGTCTAAAGCAACTCAAGCACATTCTCCACATGAATCACGCTGTCCGTGTTGCTTCGCTGAGCTGGAGTGTGACACAGTATATATATCAAATGCAATTTAGATGGTGTGTTTTGTTATGTCATTGGCACTGCAGCTAAGAACAATAGAGTTGCCATAACAGGACAGAAGCAATGGTCCATCCAGTCCAGCATCCTGCCTGAGGCAATGGTTGCACGCTTCAGAGGAAAGCATGAGGCCTTGGCATGCGCGCAGAATTTACCCATGGAAGGAAATTGCTTTTTGATTCTGTCTGTTGCTCAACTAACGCTACAAAGCATGAGCATTACTTGTCCCTGTAATTGTTATCCTAGTCAGTGGAACTGTGCATGATAGTCTAATTTATAAATGTCTGATTCTTTTTTGAAATGTGTCACGCAACGTTGTGAGGGTTACCAGGAACATGTATGCAGTGTTGCTGAAATAAAGATTAACTTTCTCGTTCCATTTATTTTTTTTTAAATAATAAAAGATCTATCAGCAGGTGGTGCTGTTGCAGAGATCTGTGCTAGTTCCGTGCAACCCAACATATGGATAATTAATTCTTTTACGGATGGTTTACTGTCAGGAGTAATCAGTCCCTTTGGTTTTATGAAGGCAATACCAGAAGAGATGACTCCCCTTCTTAATGATGGCTAATTTATACATTTTTATTTCTTAGTTTCATCTGCTCCCCATGTTCAGTTCCCATAAGTTAACAAGTGTTACTAGCAAAAATGTGAAATTATGGATGTCATGTGGCAATTATTTTCCTATCTCAAAGAGGGTGAATTGAAAGTTTGTGTTCAACAGACTAACTGTATTATCTCAATATTTTGCTACAACATAGCAATTAACAATAGAACTGTAAACACCAAGGTTTATTCATCAACATGTGCTTTCTACCCCATTCTTGTTCTGGAGAAATTAAAAATCATATAATGCCGTTATCATAGCCATAATAGTGTTGTACCTATTTTTATCTGCTTGTTCTGTTCCTCTGTGAGAGGCTGACTCCACATCTTGCTCCTCCTCCCTCTCAGCACAAGGAAACGTCTTCTCCTTCCTACCCTGTTCAAGTAAATGATCAAAAATCACCACTGGATTGATTTGAAATGAGCACTTAAAGGACAAATGTCATTCCTTTCTGCTGATACCACCATGTAACAGCTTCGTGGAGAGGTGTGGGGCAGGTTAATACCTTCTGCAGTCTCCTGAACTGCTGCTGAACAGCAGAGCACGTGAGAGTACCATGTCCTGGGGCTCACTTTTATTTCAAGAACACTTGCTTGAATAGTAATCTCCTGCAATGGGATTAAAATCCATCTATTGGGCCACAATATAAATTATAAACTCAAAGTATTTGCAATCAATCCTATTTCTATTTGAAGGAGTCATGGTGATTATACGTCTGAAACAAGTAGAAAGATTGGAAAGAAAAAAAAATTATTTACTAACCAAAACTTATTCCAGCAGTTATATAGACACAGATTAACAGAACAGAGACATGTAAAAATTAGTGTTAAAATAGCAGTCTATCTGTTTTAATTCATTCAAGTCACAACTGTGAAAATAACTATTATTAAATTCCCTATGCATTTAGAATTCATAGTTTTCTAGATGATCTAGCATCTCGTAGCAATAATGTTTAAATGAATAGAAGAATGAGCGTAATTAAGCTGTGTGAAAAACTAAGTTTATAGAATAGGCACAAAATACTTGAATTTCATAATCTGCAATTATGGATGCCAGATTGAGTTGTTTTGGTTTTTTTTTTTCCTGTCACTGTCTAAATCAAACTGAATATTGGCCAGGGAAAATTTAATGTCTACCAAATCTTCAAAAATCACAGGCTCTCATGAAATGTTGATTTCATGTCATATCTAACAGATAATTTATCAGAATAGAACTGGCAGAGGGAGACAAATGATTTGTAGACCTGGTTTGGATAAGTCTATGCTAGACACAACTTCCTAGATCTAAAGGGATCTTGTTACACAAGAGATGATAGACAAAACTTGTTAGATCTACTTAAACTGAGCACTTTCAAGATGATTAGTACTATCTTTATGAACAGTATTTTTAATATTTTGCTAAATTCTTTATGTCTGTAATAACTTTCATTTTATTTCTCATTTCCCTTCACTCCTCCCCAAAAAATGCACAAAGTGTGTACTTTGCTTCATCCTTTAAACATACACACGCATGCAACAAAAAGATATTTAGTTTCACTTACATCCATTTTTTAGACACAATAAAAACTTCATAATAATGTGAAGTTTAGGAGAAAATGTACTTTTTCTAATCTTTTTTTTTATGAACACTTTCTTCCCTCAAGTAAATACTGAAGATCTTAATCACTTCAAATGTAAAGTCCCTCCTATATAATGTTGAATTTTCCAGGATCTTTACATTGTAGGGTGGATGGATGTGTTATGACATTAGAATATTTGGAAAAAACCATTAGAGAAAGCCCCACACTTAATTTTATACTATGATCATAAGTGAGGAGTAGTTAAGTACACTTAACTAGTCCAAGCTTTTTTATTAAGGCTCTTCATAAGATTGGTGAATTTTTGAGTATATATTTACAGGAAAGGCAGAAGTTTATGTGGACATGTATGATGCTTTCCAACAAAAAAAAGTAAGACTGTTCTTTGATTAATTTTATTCTCATGAACGGTTATCACTGTTCTGAAATCCAGTTTAGCTTAAACTACAGTCTTCTGCTATTTACAGAGATGCAGATAATAGACTGTTATTCCCTCGGGTATCACACTGATTAAATTGTACATATATTACTTTTTTTTATTAGCTTACCCAGCGTAACATTGTTATTATGACAAAAATCTTTCTACATCTGAAGCTAGGTGGTCCCCTGGCTTCAGGCGATTTTGATAGTCCCATGCTTATGATGTAAAAATAATGTAACCATCAGAGGTTTATTAAAATTTTGTTACTAACCCCATCCCCCTAAACCATATGGAATATCTGTTTTTACGGGAACGATTTCAGAGCAGGCATTTTTTATTGCTGCTTTGTGGTATCAAATTTGACTTATGACTTAGCATTGAGGGTTTAATGTGATATTTATGGAAGGATCGAGCCTTCACGTTACTGAGTTACAGTGACTGAGTTCTGCTTTTAACAGCTTTCAGATAGTGAAATCTGGCTTTTTCAGTGCAATGTTGACAAAGGGAGCTTCCAGTGAAGCTCATCTAATCCTTTCAGTAGCTCTGAATTTGCCAGCATTCATGTGCCCTAACTACTTGGACATTGCACTTTCCCTCAGCAGAAATACTGAAGATGACCCTCACCCCTGACTTGCTCAACAGATATTTTATTACCACAATTAATTTCAATATATGTTGGAAGTCATTGTCCACTTCCTTAATCTCCCTCCTTCCTCCTTCAACATTCAGAAGAGGAAGGAGAGAGATGAAGGAGGTGGACAATGGAATTCAGTGGAATTAATTCTGACCACTGCTAGGATTGAGATTGTGTATCACCAAATCACCTTGCTCATCATCTCTTCTCCTTCTGTTTGGAAAAGTCTGAATTCACAACGAGTTTTCAAGAAAAAAAAAAAAAAAAAAAAAAAAAAGTAGAAAGTCTACGATTAGTGTGTTCCATGCCACAACAGCATATGAGACTCAGCTTTCAATGATCAAACTCTCCCCATGATATTCAGTGGCAATAATCTAGAATCACAATAATCTACTGTGATTTCTTTATTTCTAGTGTGGCTAGATTCTTCCATACAATGTTTTAAAAAATAACAAGAAAAATCCTGGTTTCTATGAGTCAAGAAAAAGAAACTTAATTTATCCTGTTAGCTTTCACAATCATGTTTTGCTCCTGGATAACAGATTTATTTCATAAACAGGTCCTACAGAACCATAAACCCTGTCCACCTTGGGCTGGTAAGTCTCTGAATTTATACTCTCATAAAAGATCCTTTACTGGCTTAAGGAAAAATATTCAGATATTTTAAGAAAAAATATTTTGCCTATTTTTAAATGAAAGGTTTTGCCACGTTTGAAACAGAAGCATCTCACTGGTCCTCTTTGGTTTGTCTGTTATTGGATTTATCCACACTTCCACATGCAGCCACATAACTGTTCTCACTCTTAATTTTGTACATTATTGAAAATAGAAAGTTACTTTAATCTTCAAGTTTAAATCAAAATTATTTTTAGTATAAATTGTATGCACAGAATTCTTTGATCCTCCATGACATCTTTTCGTGGAGCATTAACATAACAAAGCAGAACAAAAGCAGCTGGAAGAGAATGGTTCAGAATTTCTTTGCTGGAGAATTTGAAATGAGGCAGCTGTAGATCCCAAAGACATCAGAGTGTCATTTACTTCTCCTGTTATTAAAATTACTTTTGATAAGAAGAGAAAAGAGAGGACCAGAGCACCAGTCTTTCCAAAGGTGGACTGCAGACAGGTTCCATATTTTGTAATTGTGCAATGATATTTTATATTCGCTACCATCTTACTCTTGATTATTGTAATGCTTATAGTGATGAATTTCATATTTCTAGAGGTCTACAGCAGAAAAATATCTCATCTTTGTGTTCTAAGTGCAGAAAGTTTCTCAGGAGTTTTGTTCAGTTGCATAGTTTAAAAATGCTAATACAACCTCCTCAGCTCAGTAGTCCTAGTGGCAGAGCTATGATGAGCAGGGAATCACTAAACAAGCTTTGTTTGGTTTCAGACCTTTAGGACAATATTAAGAGGACTTTTATGACAATATTTTTGCCTCAAGTGTCAGGTTTTTTTCATTTTTATTCATGGGGCATATCTTGGGTAAGTTTTATGAAAACTGCATCCACAATCCGAATATGATTTTCCTGTCATTATGTATTGTATTGTACACGTTGTAAAATGTCTCCGTATTGCACAAGGTCTCAGTTTTACAATCAAGTGACCTTCAGGGGAACAATATACAAACAACGGATTTGTTGGAAGACAGGTGTTTAAGATAGCCAAAGAATATTATCCTTGAGCATTGGTTATCACAGCAGAATGATAAACTGTATGTTTTTATTGGTTTATTATGCACATAGAGCTATGATTACCCTTTGGTGTATAGCAAGTCTTATAAATATGCTAAAATGAATATGCTATTTAAATGAATAAATACATTTTTTGCAATTGCAAGCTAACCTATTACTAGATACTGTTTATAAATACTCTGAGGAGTATGTGAGCTTGGATTTAAGGGGAAAGTCATGCTGAAGAGTTCCATAGAACATTGTTCTTTCCTCATTTCAGATGCCTAGTCTTTGCTGCCCATTTCCTATTTTACTGATCCATTTTCTATAACGCATCAACTTTAGGGTCATCTGAAGGTTAAACCTTATGTCTTTGATATTATAATAAACAACTAAGTTATATTGTAATACATTCCTCGGTCTCCTGTATCTCTGCATTGAAGCTTAATACACTTAAAGTGCAGGCTTTTCATGTCATCAATCAGAGGTAAGTAAAGCTTCATTACATGCTTCTGATGAATTTTATATTTGTACACTCCAGAAATTCAGGAATGTAACCAAGTCATTGCTGTACATCCAGGCAAGCTACTTTCAAAACACAGTGGAATGAAAATAACAAAATTTCTTCACTTGAAATAGCAGAATATTCACAAGGGAAGGAGGAAAGAACTTTTCTATGGCCCCATCACAAGCAAGAACCTCTTTGTAAGCAGAATTTCCTATTCCTCTATAAAATATCTTGTGTGCATGCAGTTAGTTTAACACTTCAGTATCTTATTGGAGAACTTCTGAGGGGGACAGATGATGATAAGAAAACAAGCAGGAATATTGCAGGGAGTTGGCAGGGAAATAGTGCAGTTTTGATGAACTCTGGCATTTCTGACAGTATAGAATTCTTGTGCCTGATGTCAGCCCTTCGCCTTCTGCCATTCATAAACACTGCTGGGTGCACAGTGCAGATAAGTTTACTTCTGTGCAGAGGGGAGAATATTAAATGAATGTAAAGAAAACATGCGCCATGGAAGAAAGATTTCATGCTTTTTCCAATTAAGCTACTCAGTAAAACTGATGTAGAAATGGCCAAATTTAACATTTTAAGAATTCAGTTCCAAGCTGTATAAAATAGGATCTCTGCTTGCTTAGACTTACAGGAGCTTCATCATCCTAGGACTCTGAGTTCCACACAACATATCCTGCTGTATTAATGCAAACTGAAATCAATGGCATTTTAATTTAACATGACAGATTGCAACTTATGATGGCTAAGGAATGGACAAACTGCCATTTGTTATGCTTCTGTGAGGGTATGGCAACCTCTGGTCTAAGTGCAGAATGCACAGGTGAAGACAATTGCTGTCATTGCCCATCACAGGGAAATCAAGGAGGGACCATCAGCTTGAACATCTGCAGTGAATGAAAAAAAATATACTTGACCTAGGCTGTAGAGAACTTTCTTAGAATTTTGTTGAACCTAGCATATTATGAGAAAAGGTAAGCATGCATCCCATGATGTCTCCTGTACTATTCTTTTTTTTTTTTCTTTCACAGGCCATTAACTCAAGGTTTCAGCCATGTGAGATTTCATATCAGGACTCTTTGTAAGAAAATACAAAAGAGATCACAAAGTGCAATATGTTACTTGCAGAGAGAGTTACCGCTCCTACAAAGCACAAGTTAAGGTTCAAAGCGTCTTTTCTGCAGCTCCCAGGACTCAAGCAGAAAGAAAACCTGTGTCAGGTGGTTTCAATTTGCAATTAGCTGAGGCCCCTGCATGCTTGAAAAGAGAAAGACCGACCATAAGCATGATTTAAATAAGCAGAGGTGCCCATGTTTCCCTCTCCAATAAAACTTGTCTGCCTGATGCATAATATATTTTTATCTTTCCTCTGCATAATAGGAAGCAGTGTTTCAGAGATTAACAAACTGAATCACTACAGACAAGGGGTAAATATTTATTTGTACTTAACATTTATACAACACTTCTCATCCACAATGAAAGAATATTTTATTATGTTAGATAAGCATTACTACTCTGATGCTGTGAAATAAAACAAAATAATGATTTGTTCACAATAATAATCGCGGTAAATAATGGAGCTCAGGTCATCTGATTTCCCATCCAATCTATACACACTGAAGGCTTCAGCTATTTCTATATGCTATTAATATATTTTATTGCATCCTGAAATTCACCAGATGTTTGTGTCCCAGCTTTCTGGCTTTAGTAGAAACACATAAGGAGATACTCTCCAATGAGCACTAACTGATCAAAAGCAAATTCTTAACTTCTGTAGTAGTTTTTAGTTTTGATTAAGTTTACAGCAATGTCTAATATAATTTTTGTGAAACATAGTACCATTTACCAAGTTCTGAAGGAAAGAAATAAATTAAATTTATGTGAATGCACTGGTGCACAATGAAATAACATGTATAGCAACACATTTGGAAATGCACTTTACCAGAGATTCCTGTGTAAAAACCAACTTGATTGCATCAGATTGAATTACAGTCCAAAACAGGCGTTTTCCTCTATTTTTGATCAAACTGGAACAATATTGTTTAAGTCTGTAAAATATTTTAGAATACACTCTGGTTTGTAAAAGTCAGAGATGTATAAATGATGAGGTCATAAAATGTGCATAATATCAGAGGCAATATCTGTAAGGGTCTCAACCTGAACTTAAATGATCTAACTGAAAACATTTTAAAACCTAAATTACCACACTCATATTTGCAAATACTGCTGAAAGGTGCAAGTCAAGTCACTGCCCAATGAACAGCTTAAAAGGCATACTAATATCAGTTTTTTACCCAGCTATAAACTTTGTACATGGATAAGGCTAAAGTGATCAATATTTGATATGCTGACAGAAAACATTGGAGAAGATTTTTAAAGGTGAAAATTCTCTCATTACGGAGAATTGGGTCACTAATTTATGGTCTTGTTAATAGTGATAAACATCTAGGTTTCATTGTACTTAACTACTGGAAAACATTGCTATATTTTGTATTTTGTATAGTTTTTTCCTTTGTTTTTTCTTTGGATGAAGAGTGATTACTTTTTTAATTTCAGCCTTTCTTGCATTGACTCTTGATATCCAAACCACAAGAGGCACTAACTATTCCTGATAAACTAAACATGTAGCAGGATAACTAAACATGTAGCAGGATATTCAAAAGGGCAAATCACCAGAACCATCATTTAACCAGATGCAAGGGTTAGATTAAGTTTTGATGCCACGGGATACGTTGTCCCCAGATTTGTGCTACTACCATTCCCGTTTCTAAAGAACAGACATTTCATAGTGTGTCACCAATTAAAGAAACAGCAAACAAGTTATTTTGCTGCATATTAAATAACTAACATCTGGAATGAAGAAACCAAAATAACCACAAATAATAAAATTCAAAAAGGAATCATGAGAATAAAAAATGAGTTACACAAGCTAATATGATGTATGAGTTGCATTTTAAATGGAACATAGATTTAAACTCTTAAGAAAGCATAGTTCTCCTGGAAACCTGTACTGACCTTCTGAGAAATAGGTGAACAAAAGCTGTAATATGCCACCCCTATGCCCAAACAGGAAGATTTACCAAAAGCCAGCTACCTCTTCCATCCGTCCTTCCAGCCCGTCTATATTTCGGCTTTTGATGTTTCCCTCACAATTCCTTCTGCTTTCCCCTTTGTGTTTGCATACCATTTCTTTATTGTATGTCAAAATGTTGAGCTATGAGAGACTCTAAAAGTACAGTCACTTCTTAGCTCACTGCTAAGCCTAAAGTTTAAAGGAACAAGGTGGGGGGGAAAGTGTTGCTTAGGACTCTGTTTTGTTCAAAGCTTAGAGGACTTTCTTCCTACTGTAAAGGCAAAACACAAAACAGAGAAAAGATTAATACTTACAGTGTCTCCAAAATAACCCTGTGTTTTGAGATGTTATTAAGAATGTGGCAGGTCTCATGTCCTGTGAATGTTTCTCATAACTGAGCTGGTCTTTTTTGACACTATTTGTCCAAACTGGCATAAACATGAAACACTATTATAGCAAGCCTTGTGCTGCTCAAGGCAAAGTTCCTGCAGGTCCACTGTAGTGTGTTCAGAACAAAAACCAGCTTCAGCAGGTACTCCTAAACAAGGACCTGTGTGCTAAGAAAGAAAACACAATATTAACTAATGATTTTGGAAAGGAGAGGCGAGGCAAGAAGAGGAGCTCTGCATTTTAGTTTTCCATGCCAGTTTTGTCACAAAATCACTGTTGTCCCATCTTGAAAACATGCTGTGCATCCTGGACTTTCTACCATAGGAATAAGTATTTCTATCTGCTCACAGCTAAGCCTCACAGAGATAAATTTCTAAGCCTGAAAGGCATTCTCATCACACCAGTGTGATACCACTCCTGAGCTAATTACCTCTGCTTTTGATAGGACCAGTTATTTTGACTGAGTGTAACATCAATGTACATAAAATGTTTCTGATTCTTGGACTAGCAGTAGTAGTTTCAAGATATTTACGCAAAGCAGACAGGTCTGGGATGATCTGAGCAGACCACAAAGCTACTACATCAAGAATAAAAGGCCTGGAAAAAACTAACACCAGCTAGTCTTTGACATCTGTATAAATGATGCATTGGATGCAACACAACCAAGTTAAAGTCTTTTCATTCTTTGTTGTTTATCATCGTACTGATCCCTTCTTATATATGGTGTATGACACTGATGAGCATAAAAGGAGAGAAATAGAGTCTATGCAATGAACACTTCTGTCTCCTCTGCATGTACAGAGAAAGAAACACCACACTTTGTGCACTGGTGCAGACTAGCTGTTAGGCAGATCCTGGACTGGTGGAGCCAAAGTGTGTGTTGCAAGGGCCTGCTGGGGCAGTGAATGCATATTCTTACTCACCAAAATCACAGCATTTATGTATGCAGGGAGATCATGGTTTTCCGGAGGCCTTATCAAGCATTTAGCTGAGTCCTGAGTCATTGAACAAATTAAAGTACCAAAATTACTCCAACAGAACTGACTCATAATGCTTCAGTGAGGGAATCCTGTCATCATGTTAAACCTGGAGCAGAGGAGAAGACAGAAGGCATCTGTGATCATATTTTTAAGACTCTGACATCTCTTCTTGTTGTGAAGCAATAAACAGTCACCATTTCTAGTGGAAATACCAACAACTGGGACCAAGACTTCAGGAGAACCTGCTGCAACTGTGTTGTTGAGTTTTTGTTGTGCATAAAGGGCTGTAAACCAAGACATAACTCCTTTGTCAAGGCCAGGGCGGCATTTTCTGTGTTTGTTCCTAATACCACAGTGCCACAGGGATGAACCCTGTTCATTGTGTAGCCACTCAAACACTTGTAAAGCATTAGGGCAACAAAAAAGTCCGAGACAGGTGTCAAACACAATTTTTAAACACTTGTTGATCCCAGACAAATACCAAATAATAGTCTAAAGTTCTTCTTGCTCTCTAATATCTATATAACAACATCTAAAAGTATTCTGAGTGAGCATTTAAGTAATTATGTATATTAAGGATGGGATCATGTGCAATTTTACTGGAATTTGTCTATCCTACACATTATGGCCATTAGTGAAGGTTTTTTGTTTTTTTTAAAATGAGAACATACATTGTTGAGAAGACAATAAATATCAGTTTATTTTGTACATGTGCTCATGTAAAGTGATTTCCTTATCTATAACTTTCTTACGATATTATTGGTAACAGAAGCTGGGAATGAATAATTCATTCCTAGATTATGATCTGTTTGTTTTTTTCAGGCATACTATAATATAAATGGTGGAACACATAGGGCTTTGTGCAGAAATGACATCTTTAACTCAGAAGTTTTGTTAATGAAATTACCAAAAGATGTGTTTGAATAAAATGAAACATTTTTCCACTCATATTATCCTCATATGCAAAACAAAAACCTAAATCAAAATCTGTTCCATCGGTTGAGATCATGCCCCAAACATTTTAATTTACATGTGGGCAGTTGTGTCCATGAGGGCTTTAACAGCCTTCCCTTGTTAATCTTTTTAATCTGTCTGAGCACAAAGAGATCGTGTGCATTGTATTAGACATCCTACAGACTCCATATACTTGTAAATGCAGAGTTTGAAAGCAATGCCTGCCCATCACTCATCAGAACCATTAGCCATGTGTGACAAGACCATAAATATACTTGTTTGAAGATAGATATACCCTTTTGGTTCCTAAAGCATATCAATAAAAACTACCTCTAACATTGTAAACCCATGTTCACAGAAAAAAAAGGTGCTGAAGAGCATCAAAACATAGTGGAATCAAAATGCCAGTGAAAATCTGTGAAGCTTCCGTACATATTTTTGCCTGTTATTGCTTTGACTTAGTTAATGGTAATAAATTGCTTCCTATGCTTTTCCTGAGTTTTGAAGAAGACTTCCAAATAGGGTAGGTAAATATGCCTCAAAACTCTGTCACAAATAAGAAACCCCTTTAGGAAGGACAAGCCATTGATCCTGTTATGTTTTGATTATTTTGACATTGATCAGAAAAACAAGACCTCTCACATTTAGATACAAACCAGCACATAATTCCCACAAAGGTATGTATTGCTCTAGACAGGAAGGCAGAATATACAAAGATGGTGCTTGTAAAAATGTAGAAACTTTGGAATTGAAGATTCTAGATGCTTTTTTTTTCATTGCTGTAATAAAATTATCCTAATAAAATAATTGCACACATTATTTAGTCATTCTTATTTCTTCAAGAGATACTTACCGTGAAATTCTTGAGGACTGCTTGAAATAATGGAAAGAAAAGTTTTTTGAAAGTGGGAAAGAGAATTATTAACTATTTTCATTACTTCCAGCTAAAATTAAAATTCATCTTATAAAATTAAAATTCATCTTATAGCAAGCATTTTAATCCTCAGAAGTATTTATATCTTTAAGCAGCAGCATGTGATACTCTAGAGATGCACCCAATGTCTTGTAGAAGATTAAGATTTGATTTACAGAAGAAGTGTGGTGCTAAAGTCCTCTTGATATCTCTGTCTCACTGTTCAGTGAATACACGCATGACATGCTTGTTCTCAGATGTGCTCATTGCATCATGAATCCTGGTAAAGCAAAAAGGACTAAATTTTTCCTTTCTATTGTGCAGACAAAGTGGAAAGAAGAAGAGTTGTCATCTCAATTGTCTCAATGGAGAGGTAAGCTGTCCATCATAAATGAGTTGTTGTGTTAAAGGAAATAAGTTCTAATGTATTTGGGTGTCAATTATGACATCTAATACTAAATAACAATTCTAAAATGGGGAAAATCAATGCTATTTTAATCAACTACATTTCCTTGCACATTATCTTATTAAACCACCAATTTATCAAATAATTTAATTTTCAATTTAGTAAAAACAATGATTTGTGTCACTAACTCACAGTCATTGATAATAAGAAGAGAATCATGCAATAGCTGTTATTAGTTAAGTACTTGGCTTGAAATTTCATAACGAGTAGGAGTGTTGTGAATAATATTTAATTTTCAATTTAAAAATTGGAGTAATGATTTTTTTTTAATCTAAATTGTATCTGCAGTGTTTCAAAATCTTAATAGTGGAAAATTATACAGTTTACATTCACTCTTGTACTTATTGCAAAACAAATATAAATGTTTGTAAAAAGGGATCTAAATTGCAACATTTAAAATATTCTCTAACAAATCAGAACATGTTTATAGACATAAGTCCAAAATTGGTAAAAATGGAAGCTAGAACAATGCTATGCTCAGAACACTGAAGAAATCTTTACTAGTTTTAAAAGCCTCAAAAGGAAATATTCAAAGACTAAAAAAGTCCACATTGACTTCATAGCTGCATAAGCACTCCCTTTCACATTCCTATTTAAACTTTTTCCTTCCTTTGGAACAGGTCAAGCTCTAGTCTTTTTGAACTGACAGATACATGAGCACCTAAAGTGATGGTGACCATAACCTTCATTTATCATGAGAATTGTTTGCGTTTACTGTTATAAAGACCTTCTAAAATTAAGAAGATTTTTTTTTTCAATTTCCATATATTTTGTCCCTTATCTTTCATTCACAAATTCCTATCAAACTTAAAGATAGAAGTCTTAAAGTCCACCATCAATAAATTGATACAGGTTATTATATAACCTCTTGAATACACTCTACTGTATTTTCTATTTGTAGAGGAACAAAATTTATTTAATAGTCTTCTACTCAAATTGTTTTACTTTCTTTGTTCCAGGTTACGTAGACTTGTCCCAAGGAAACAGCCATGTGTAGAGGTAGTGAAGCATTTGTTAGTTGGGCATATTCCTTTTACTTTCTGAAACACGGGCACTTCATTTTGTCTCTGTGCCTTCCAACAATAAAAAAATGCTGATTTTGTCCCTTGCAATCACTGGTATTAATGAACAACCTTCTTTGCATCAGACACATCTCCCTTCTTATAGAGCTCTCAACTGTGAAAACAAAACACTGACATTTAAAACATGTTAATGTAGGGCGGAGAGAAGCATGGTTTTATCCTAAACTACTAGTGTTCAATTTTAATCTGGTTTAGAGTATTGAATGTAATTAAAACTGATTATAGAGGAGAAGCTTCTACTTCATTCAATGCACCTAATGTTTTAACCTCTACTACGCAGGATTTGTACTTTTCAACAATTCCTCATTTTAAATCACCTTGCACATGCTTGTTTGCACAAAGAAGAAAAAAAAATGACAAGTCTCCATTTGGCAAAAGGACCTTATGTTCAGAGATGTCACATGCTCATTTTACATATAGCCCACACAGAAATTGGTGTGACTTAATCTTCCTCTTGTATTTACCCTGTGTCATAGGAGAAAACAAAAGCCAAGGGTAGAAAGGATCAAACTGTCAGCTATTTTTAGCAGTTTGTAAATGGTTTAGAATCAGGTTGTCCTTTCTGTGCTCAGGGCTGTAGGAAACAGGGTGGCACATCTGGCTGTGGCTTGTTGGTTCCAAGGGCAGCCCTGTGCCGAACACGAGCTGACTACACCTTAGTGGACTATCAGAAAAAACAGAACAGAAGTCTAGCTTTACTTTCCCTCATTTATTTTCTTTCATGGAATAAAATGGTAATGCACTGAATCCCTTAGCTGCAGACCATCAAAGACTTCTTAACTTCAATAAAGGAATTCTCAAGTCACTAAGACTTTCCATTTTCTCTTTAGTAAATAGCAGGTACAACCAATTTTGGTCCCCATGAAATACATAATCTCCTAAAATAAAGTAGCTCAAAAATCAGAATCTCAACCACTTTTGTTAAGGAAAGCATCATATTTCCTTTTGGTTTTCTGCCATGTCCATTTTCAATGGTTGATACTCTGAATTTATCCTTCATGTCATGGCAGCAGCAGACTCTCAGATTTCTGCTATCTATTCTCAGCATTGCCAAAGCAAAACGCAGGCTGTGACTCAGAACAAATTTTACTATAGGTAATAGAATTTGTATGCTGTAATTCAATGTTTGTTCAGGGTTTTTTTTCAGAATCTTTTCTATTGACCAGAATCCAGATCCTTCTGAAGATTCAGGTGCATCATTGTTCCAGCTTTGAAGCTGGTAAATCTTTCCCTGGTATCATCATAAAATCGTTGAAGCTCAAAGGGCAAAGGATTGGCAAATAAAAGGAATTATTTAGGGGTTTAGATATGAAAATTAATGTCTGCATATATTCACTAGTACTATTTTAATATGTATAAAAAGTTTATGCATGAAAAAAATTTATGTATTTAGGAACACAATAGGTAAATTAGACATGAGTTGACAGGTGCCTGGTATACCTGGAGGACATAGTTAAAAACATCTCCAATAATTGCTTTTGACCCCCATAAGGAGCATATTCTTTGTATGTGTTGCCCCTTAGAGAGATTCACATGTTCATACCTGCTGGAAACCACAGCCATCATCCATGGCTGAATATTTCCCAGGTATAATAAATACGTGTTCAATTTTCAGTCCCTGCAACGCAGGTGCATCTCAAACAGCAATGTGGTACATCTGTTTGGAGGCAGATGAATCAATAAGACAGTGCCTCCTGGGCAGGTAACCATCCTGACCTGCTTGAAAAGGAGGTCACTGTCAAGGGTGCCTCCAAGGCATAGCCTGTTCAGCCAGCATGCACTGCAGCTTCCAAAGCTGGTGGCATGGCAGGTTTGTTTTAAAATGAGCTACAGGCATGTAACTGGACTCAGGACTGCAGGGTGGAAACTTGTTCAGGCAACCAGTCAAGTCAGACTCTCTTAAAGGTCACAGAGGCTCTGTAATAACAAAGACCTCATTGCCAAACTGTATAATTCCTTTCCATTTTGCTCTCTTATTTATTTTGTCTGCTTTAGCCTTTCTTCGCACTGCTTCAGAATCTTTCCCCCACAGTGAATCACAGCCATAGCTTTGATAACCTCAGACAGATCTCCTGTGGGGAAGTTACAGATTTTTATAGTCTAAACCTACTCTCTCTTCAGTGCCCAGTGCAGAACTGGGCCCCAGCCCCGGTGCCACCGGGACAGGCTCTGAGCAGATTGCTCAGTGCTGGGGATCTCTGCCACCTGCGTCTACGGCATAGAAAAAGAGCACACCAGAAGTCAGGGCATTTCCCTCTCTCCTCCATACAGTTAATCGGTATGTCAGGGGACACTGGGCTGGCAGAGGGTTATATCGATTTGTCCTGTGACTGAAGGACTCCCAAACATCTGACTTGAAGCCTGTATATTGTCAGTGAATTGCCATGGGTAGAACAAAGGGGTTTGCACAAGAGCAGCGTTACTATTTGCTCATGACAAAGACAGGGCAAAGAAGAATAAGATACATGGTGTTCCTTGGAAGGTGGCAAACCAACATTTTACACTGCGGAATCAGAAACAACTTTGCATCAGATCTACTCTTCTGGTGAAAGAGTTACCATGTTTGCATCCAGTGAGATGTAACACAGTGACCTGTGTAGCCACATTCAACATTTAGAATAATTTAAAACTCCATGTTTGTTGCTGCATGATGTATGTAGCCTGGTGCCTTTTACTCACTCCTGCTTAAAAATCAGGAATGACAATCCCTCTGCAGCTGATTTCTCATGGTTTATAGAGCAGATCAACAGAAGTCTTCATGGATCCTAACTATATTCTGGGTCCACTAAGAAAAATTACAGTATATTGTCATTAATGATACATATATATATGTATGTGTGTGTATAAAAAAAGTCTTAAAAAAGTATTTAAAATTTCATTAAGAAAAAACATTTGACAAATGAAAGTTGGTAAATGTTCCTTATGGCAAAAATATTCTTAAACTGGAAATTGTCAAAGAAAAAGATTATATTCACATAATAACAGAGAAAAGCAAATTATAGAGTTACTCAGTTTCTGTTAGAATTCAGAGAACAATAGAATGACTTCCAAACTTTTTTCAGCTATAATTAAATGCCTTTACATTTAAAGAGAAAGATGAAAGGAAATATTTCAAAATTATTTGTATTAAAGATTTAAAATGCTTCAATCTGAACTTTTGGGTTGAATGGCTCATTCAGGGAAAATAAAGAAAAAGTAGAACAGCAAAATTTGGATGCTGATCAAGTACAGAAAATCCACCTCTTTTTCATCTCTCATGTTTGATTTTCCCAGATTTCTTCCATGAGCAGCCATAGCTACCATTCAATGGAGGAAGTTACTTGAGGGGCAGGTGAGCAGCGTGTTGCTCTATCTGCCCTCCGTGTGTTGCTGCATCTGCTCTCCTGGTTTCAGGCCGCCTTCAAGTTTTGGGCTCTGCTCCCAGTACGGTGCCAGCTCACCCACCTGACAGGCCAAAACTGGTTGTCTTACATAGTTTCTGCATGACAGGTTTATTTTGACAAACTGATGTTTCACAAGTAAAACACGGTTTGTTGCAAGAAGGTGGAACATAGAGTAGATTTACCCATGCGGAAATGTAGGTACCAAAGCACGTCCATCTGCTGTGCCATTGTTGTTGGCTGTTCACTGTTTTCTCTGATGCTTTCAGTCACTCTCCCTCCAAATATTGGCCTGAATACAAGTTCATTTTTCACTTCCAGTGGGTTATAAATGCTCAGAGACCAGCAGCTCTAAATTCCTGTGACATAACGACTTGAAAATGTTGAGTACCATTGCCTGACTGGAAATTATTTGGATTACTTTCTTTTTATTTATGGTTTTATCATGTTTGTTTATTGTATAATCCAGGAATTTGGTTTTAAACTTTAGTCTTTCTGTACAGAAACAGCTTCTTCTGTATTTATTTTCATCTGTACCTACCCCTAGAAGCTAGCAAACAAGAAATGTATTAAACAGTCAATAGGAAAGGCTTCCAACCTGCTGACAATTTCCTAACACAAAAATTCCTTTAAATAAAATAGTGCTCCAATTTAAATTCAGCAATCTTAATATTGTAGTCATACATATTGTGGTATCTAACATGCCACGTGTCTGAAGGAGTTTGGAACTTCAAGAGAAGACGGTTACGCATGCCACTTTTTGACCTCAGCTGCAAAAACTTTGTATATAATTCTCCTACACGCTGGTATTCTGCATGACAGAATTAATGAATACAAGAATAATAGGTCTCCAAGGTGATTTACATGCATTGATTAAATTTCAGCATTGAAATGCAGTAGGTTCTATCGCTACAGATGCTGTGAACAAAGACAGGAGATTGTAACCATTGGTTAAACAAGTTGCTTATCAATTCCTTTTAGCATATAATTATATTTTCCTGTTTTACCAAAAGGATGCTCAAATAATAAAACATTTTGAAACTTGTGCATAAAATTATTTAGGTTTGAAGTGTATGCTAAAGTGTACACTATGGTAAAGCTGGGAAAAATATTAATTTTTGCAACATAAGAGAGAATTCAAGGTGTTCACGGGATAGTAAGTGATTGATATCAGAGGAAATAAAATTAAAACTTTTCCTCAGTATAACTTAACAGACAGACTGTAAAAGTGATTATGGCATGGAGAGAGATTGTTCAATTAAATCTCAGTGAAAAAAAATTAATTTTCTGTCATTATTAATACATATTAAATATCCATGCTAACCATAACACCAACTCATCTAATAGTAATATCACCCAGGAGACTTCACAAGCCATGAGTGACAAAATTCCCTCCACAACAAATAAAAAACCCCAAACATATCAGTGACTCAAAATGTCAGTCATATGTTGTATTATCCACACGTGGCAAGTTAAGAACAGCTTAAATAGCTCTGCACTACAATGGTCAGACCAGCCCTCCTTGATTAGTGGTAGCAATTAACAGTTATGGGACACTATGGTGTTCACCTGAATCATTCATGCATATTCAAATTGATGATTGATTCAGCTATATCTGAAATGGTGAAGCTTTGGAATATACATAGATATACACATAAATACACTATTCATGTTTTTTCCTAATTGGTACAATTTAGCATGTACTGACTCAGCAAGGTATTTTTTCCATCTATTCATCCTGACTAAATCAGACATTGAGGAACTTTAATGGATTCTTCCTGTTGCTACAATTACCTTATTTTGATCAAAGTCAAAATGACAGTATGTCACATCACAAGTGGTAATGACACAGAATACTGAATAGCTGAGACATACAGGGAACTGAGCTAGACAAGCAATGAGTAGAGAGGGAGGCTGTACCAGAGATCTCTGAACTCTGAAGGTGTTAAAAATATGTCTGCTTGTAGCAAGAAAAGACTGAGATAGCAGATGTGCACATTTTAAAAAGGGAATGTACACAGCACCATTAAAAAGGTTAAGAATTTGTATGTTGGTAAAGATTTTCTCTCCAACCTAATACAAAATTATTAAAGCTCTCCAGCAAGTTATTATGTGATTGAATGTATGTACAACTGCAAATCATAACAGTATGACCATCCTTGTGTGTGGAGGATGAAAGGTATTCTCATGTATCAGTATTCCTGACTGATTTCATGATATTCATGTGCAAGTTATTCCTGACTCACTGCAGAAATTGTTCTGTCCCGTGTTCTCTTTCAGTTCCTGACATTTTTGAAGGATTTTTCTGTTGTTTACTGCGGTGATGAATGACGATGGGAACAACGGACTGGGTAGTCACATCTCCTGTAATATTTGGTCATTGCCTCCTTCAGGATCAGGACGGATCCATGATCCCCAGTTATGAGAGCATTACCAAATCAGCCATTTATTTTTAGTGTCATCAAAATTATTGGGGGGTGAGGGGGTGACGGGGAAAAGACAGATGGCTTATGAAGACATCAAATAGTTAATTTCCTGCTCTTCAGAAAAGAATGAGACTCCCTGAGGCTTATACTGCAACTTGGTATTTATTGAACTTTAAGCTACAACCAACAGGCTGGTTAATAACAATTCTTGCAGCTGTCAGTCTTTTTGACCAATATCATCAATATTTCATGCTGCCAAATAACAACAATTAAGAACCAGGGCTGGAAGAAGCACTTAGGGCAAAAGTGTTTCTTACACTATAATGAAATCGACAGTGTAGGACAGACATTTCCTATGGGCATTCAGAGAAACACTTTTCTGTGTTTTTCTTTACAAAACAGCAAGAATCGGTGTTCTTTATTACACACTCAAAGGAGTCATGCACTGGACAAATTTCCTAATGCTAACTCATAAAAGTCAAAGTAGCATATTTTTCTTTTGAATGCACATTAGTTAAGTAAACATGATTTTTTAGCCTGAATATAATGCCTACATTTTTATAAACAGAACACTTTTATGCAAGCAATTCCATAAACTCTTTTTTTTTAAACTTCATTTCAATGTTCATATTTCATATTAAACAGATCAGACCAACAGTTCTGCTTCCATTCATAAAGATAATTATAGAAATACGCCATCATTCCTTAAATATTCCCCCTTGGTCCTTCTCCCCTATGCTGTTATTGCTGAGCATGACCCCTTATGGTGTGGGTTATCCCTCTGGTCAGGTGGGGTCAGCTGTCCTGGCCGTATCCTCTCCCAGCCTCTTGAGCACCCACAGCATCCTTGCTGACAAGGTGGGACGAGAAGCAGAAAAGGCTTTGATGCAGTGTCAGAAGTACTCAGCAATAGCTAAAAAATCAATGTGTTATCAACCCTGTTTCGGGCCCAAATACAAAGCACAGCACCCTTCAAGCTGCTACAAAGAAAATTGACAATTGATTCCATCCCAGCCCAAACCAGAGCAGCACAAAAATGGTTCCTGGTTATGAAAATGTGGGTCGTGACTGTTGAGAAAGCTTCTCTCCCATTTTTCAAATTTGAACTATAAAAAAAAGGGGTTATCTGTGTTACTGTATGTGGACAGCACAACACTTAATATATCATGTTAAGCTTCCAGTTAATAAATACTTGCTAGCTGATTTTATCTCTGAGGAAAGTAAAATAAACAAACAAACAAAAAACCCTATTAAGATCCCTACAGTGTTCCTTTATGATGAATCCCTGTGCTCATGCTCAAATGAGTTAAGACAATCCAATGTGGCTAAAGACAAGTATGTTCCAAATTCATATCGCTGCACGTTATATCTTTTACTGAACAAACAAATGAAGAAAGAACATGAACACGGTAGGTTAGCCTACAGTTTAGACTGCAAGGCCAAGCTTTTTCAGTAATAACAATAGGAACATTTTGATAACCATGCTGTTTCTACTTCCTTTCTGTCTACAGAAAACATCAACATTTCAGGAGCATTTCTGGACTATTTTGCATCAAGAAAATGCACATTGCATGGCACATTAAACTGAAATGTTGGTGCATTGGCTTAGTGAAAAATAATATTTGCTTTCTGGAGCTGAAGACTAAAAGCTTAAAACTTACCAACAAGCACTGTGTAGAACGTTTCATACCAATTATTCTGTTACTGGTTGTGGGGCAGAAGAGGGTTTCTCTGTATGTGCAGAATTCCTTACAAGATTAATGGTAATTTGTCTGCCCACACAGACCTGGAATTCAATAGAAATTACATCCTATCTTCTCATTATGGAGGAGCCAGACCTAGAAGAAGGGAAACAAAACAAAGCAGTTCTCTGGTATTGCAGAAGAGAATGCACTCAGCTTCTTCAGAGAATATATTTCAAATATATTTTCTTACAATACTTAAGGTTTGAAAAGGTTTGAAAAAGCATTAGATTTGAAACAGCATTATTAAGATTTATTCAGGGCCTCAACAATATGTATATTTGTAAACAAAAAATCTGCAAAAATAAAACCACCAATTTAAAACTATAAAATAGAACTCAGAGTTTTCATCTCCTGGCATTTTATAAAAGCAATCTGGAAAAGATTATTTTGGTGTTGCAAGTAAAGTAGAGGCTAGTTTATATTTGCTTGGATTTGTTTAAATTTATAAATTATGCCAAAAGCAAAGTCATCTATGAAAGCTATGATGGCAATTTCTGGAAGACTAAGTAAAACCAAAAACATTAAGAATTCTCGCAATCTGGGGAATACAGTCTAGGATATTTTAGATGAATGTAACATTTTAATCCTTTTAAAGTTTATTTCATTCTCCCATACTTTTTTTCTGATCAATATGCAATCCTGGTCTTGAAAAGTTTAGAAAACCGACACCAGTTATTCAGATTTTCAATATAATTAAGATCTGAAGTTGCCATCACTGAAATGATACTACTTTTAATAGGTACATGTGCATATCAGGAATGTTGTCATTTAGTTCAAGTGTATTTTTTTTATTACTTTTTCAATTTTTTTGTGGAAAAGCTAGGAACTATTAACTGGCAGACCTTAGTTCTCTACATTTCACCTACACGTCAGGCCCCATTTCTGTAGTACTGAAAAAATTGTCAAACAAATTCTTATAATTAAAAATAAAGGCACAATCTGGTTCTGGAATGTGCAATTCGTGAAATTATAGCTCCAGATGACAGGGCCATAGTTGTACAGGCAGGTTGTGCCATATACTGCACTGTGCAGTGCCTCTAGTTTGAAAAACAGCACTGAAGGGTACAAGGTCAAGTACAGAAGAGCCTTTAGTGTCCTCCCGGTCACCACGGCTGAGGTGAATCAGCTCTGAGCAATAAGCTCCACTCTGTCTTCTACCAAGTTCAAATGGTTAAGGAGGATCCTGATCCTCTGAAATTGTTGGAAATGTCCCGCTCACACCAGCATGCCCAAGGTTTTATTTGTGCATTATGAGTTGGTCTTGGGCTCTGAATGGTGTTCTCAGGAATGAGAAATTCTCTGCCTTCTCAGAGTTTTAACTCACTTGGAGCAAGACCACTACATGCATGAACTTGTGTGGGTCAGTCATCCCTGAGAAAAGCTCTGAGATACTATTTTAAAGGAAGAGCTCCTACAGCATGGAGAGGATGCATCCTCTCATGATGAAGAAGCTGCCTGCATGGACAAAGATATCATTATCAACTCTCTTTATACATAACAAAGACCTCAAATTGCTCTGAATAGTTGTTGTTATTTTAAAAGAATTGCTGACTGACAGAAATGTATTTACTATGCTCAGTTTCTCAGGTCTATACCAAATTTCTAGGTAACAGCTTATGATAAAAGAATGTTTCAGTATGATAAAAGAATCCTTCAGCGTTCAGGTTACCAGTTTTCTTGTACCTTTTCTCTTCACATATGCTTTGCTATGTTCTCCCACATCTTCCTCATTCTTTTTCTGAGCTACAGCCTGGATCTGGACAGCTTATTAGAGCCAAAGAATAGAAACCTTGATAATATGTAGAAATATTTTTACAAGAGTTACTTCTTATTCAGTTGATGTCAGCAATATCTTCCTCTGCCCATGTACCCAAAAAATGTAAAGCGAAATGCTTCTTTTCCTAGAAAGAACATGATTATAATAAACCAATTCTTGCTAATTTATATTTTTGCAAAGGCATCTCTTCTGGATGACCCTTTGGCTGCTGAATATTACAGTTAAGTTGGTACATGCTGTTAAAAATATTGCTCTATTTTGCCTTTAGCAATCAAGTAGCAAAATATTTCTCAGCATGAAAACGAAATAATAAAGATAAGACAGTTAATAATTGCAAGATATGCTACTGTATCTCCTGTTATTAAATGAGAAACATGAGAGGACTTGGAATACATATCTTTAATTATTTTTGTCTGTCTTTTGAGGAAATAGAGAACCAATGTAAAAAGAAAATCACAAAACCACAAAGTCAGTTTTAATTTTATGGATTTTTTTTTCTTCAGGGCTTTTTCTCTGCACAAAAGATCTATAATTCCAATAAATTTTAAGTACTTTTATGAATTATTTAGGAAAATTAACATATGCCAGTGCAAATATTGGGAAGGTTAATGTTATCAAATCTGGATTTTTCTGAGGTACCCCCTAAAAAGGGTTTTCCTTCAACATAAAAACTTCATGTATTGTACCCTGAGTGTGACATCAGCACTGCAGTCTTCCCCTGTCACAGCTTCTGCTCCCACGATACCTTTGAGATAAGGGTGAAGAAAGGACACAAACCAGAGAAAAAATAAAGTCCTTCAGAAAATGGATGCTTGATTTAAGAATAAGATAATTGCACTCACTTGTATACCACAGGTAACCCAGTCCAGTGGTCCAGATAGAACAGGGTGATGTATCAAATGTCTAAGAATAGAAGGAAAAGCTTTTCTTCATTTCCCCATCTCATTATAAAACAATCACACAATAAATTTCTATTTAAAAAAATTCCCACTTGTTGGATATGAAATCATAAAGTTTGTCTACTGAATGTGTATTGGAAGACTATTCCAGAAACTTTCTCCTGCAACTTCTCCTTTTAATCAGTTCAAAATAAAAAAAGGATATAAACTGTCTGTAAATGTATTTAACCACAAAAACACAGAACTTTTCACAGGTATTGCTTGAAAGGATTGCTCTATCTTCTAATTTGATCTGTGCTGTGTTTAATCAAAACTGCATTCATATTTGATCAGAAGCCTTTTTGGTGCTCTAAATCACCTGTGTTAGAAAGAGCTCAGAACCAAGAAAAGGTGATGGCTGAAGTGATTCTATTACAATGTTCTTCAGATTGGATAAACCATCTTGTGAGCAGCAGAGCTCCTGGAAACCAGAGCCTTTCTTCTTCCAGAAGTCTGTCCACCTGCAGTACTGGAGCCGGCTGCCTCGTCTCAGAGCTCACTCAGTCTTTCTTGGTGATGGTGGGAAATCCCAGACCTGGCACAGATCCCCACTTCAGCTGCAGAAAGAACAAAACTAAGCAGGCTTCAGCTTGGCTGGGCCATTGCTTTTTAACAAAATCTTCCTTTACTCGTTAAACATTAGCAGACTAATCAAAATGCTCAATCTCTAGGCTAAGTGACATGTGCTCCTTCTGCCCAGCACACATATTCTGAAGGGTATCTATGTAACCACTGTTACTCCAAATCCAGAAAAGATTTTTAAGTAACAGTATTTCCATGGATACAGAATTTTTTGATGCCTTTATTTTATTTAGAAAACAGAACAGTTCGTCAGAGAACAAGAGAACTTGATACTCCATAGCATAAATAAATCGTGGAATCATAGAATGGCTTGGGTTGGAAGGAACATTAAAGCTCATCTAGTAATAATAAATAATAAAAGTTATCTGTGAATCTTTATTTTCTTCTTCTTTGAGCCAAAACAATTGCGTCAAATTTTGCCTTAAAAATATGGTTGTTGTTGCTAAATCACTGAAAAGGTATAAAACAGCTGAGGTCTCATCAGTTTGCCTGTTGAAAAGCTTTACTGAGTCCTCATCTGACAGCTCCAGTGCTCCTGTGATACCTGCCCTATCCATGGTCATGAGTAACTTGGAAAGAGCTGTGTATTGTCCTCCTCTGATTTCATGTTCTGGGGGCATCCAGATTTTAAACATCATAAAGCTTTAAGCAACAGAAACATCAGAGACTTTTTTTTTTTAACATGAAAATCTTAAATTAATTAGGAAAAAAAAAAAAAAAATCCTTGCCCTTACAGAAAAATAGATCCATTCCTCTAAAGGTTTTGCCAAACAGTAATAGGACATTGCAAGTTTATGTGCAATAAATACATTTCAGCATGTATAATTCTCCTTGCTATCTATTATTTCCTAGTAGAGACATCAACAGCAGGGCCTGTTGCTTAATTATGTTACCAAGTTTTAGTAGCTAATTTCTTTAGCTTACAACATAGATTGTACAGCAATATATTTCTTTTATTGTTAGTGAGAGAAAAACCTGCAGTAGTGGCCAAACCTTTTTAGCAAGCACCTTTTCATTTACTTTAAACTGGTTTAGCATCTAGGATTAAAGTGTAATTCAATATGTAAGGGCTTTTGCTCCACAAAGAATAGTAACTAGTTAGTCAGTAAATTCAGAGTATTAAAAAGTTCTGCTGGAAGCGACATGAAAAAGCTATTTCTCTACCTCTTTGTCTTCAGTCAGGATCTATATTATTGCCAAATTCAAAAATCCCTAAATTAGGGACATTAAAAATTAAAAAGAAAAAATTCTAGACTCCTTTGTTTGCAAAATATGACCTTTGCAACACTTTTTTAGGGTGTTTATAATTTTCTCTCAGATTTTTCAACTGTTTCTAACTTTAACAGGAAAAGAAATCAACCCCCCATCAGGTCTACATTGATAAGGAAGTGGGTAGAATTTTAGAATTGCTTGAGATTGTTTCAGAGTCCAGTGTAAAGTAGAAACAAAAGAAAGGATTAAAAAGATAAATGTCTTCACAAAGGCAGTCGTATGTTCTTTCTTCCAGATGCTTCTATGATAGAATACCCTGAGTTGGAAGGGATCCACAAGGATCCCCAAGTCTATAATGAATAGTCGGCTGAAGGTTAATAACCCAGAAAATGAGTAAGTACTTACCTCCCTTTTTCTGAGTTTCTCTTTGTAGTTTACAATCCAGCTACAATGCAGACTAAGTTACTACTTTAGTTTCCAGGACTGTGTGGGGTTTGTTGTTTGTTTGGGGTTTTTTTACAGTTAGAGAAACTATTTCAATATCCTAAAAGTTTTGGAACAATTATCTTTTTTTTGACTCATGGCCAAGGTCTATATTGAAAGTAATTTAGCAAAATATCACTATTAAAAAAAAATCAGAAAATTGATCTGGGAGCAGGGAAAATTAATTAATTCTCCCTGCTGAAGGAAGATCAGCTGTTCCTGTGTAATTTCAGACAGACTTTACCACTTTATTTTAGCAAGTACCCATGTTAGAAAAGTCACAGCCTCCTGAGCAAGTCTCTCCCATGTATAGATTCGAGAGTTTGTTCTCATGTTTAACCTAAATCCTCTTTTCTGCAGTTAAGTCAGTTTAAATACAGTGAGCTGATATGTTTTCCATTGGTGTCAAATTAGCGTATTTTGTGTTGGAAAATCCCTCAGGTTTTTGGTATGAGAGGGTTAATGACAGTATAGACTCTTTTTGGCTGCCCAAATAAAAAAAATAAAGTTTGCTGCTCATTAATGAAGAATTACACTTCTTTTAATGAAATCTGATAATTTATATGTACTTTTACTCTACTTAAAGCCACGCAAAAATATGTGGGAGGTTTTTGTGGATGAGCAGGTTAATTAGTTTTCTGATGAACATTCTATAGCTGTCACCTATGGTCCTTTCAAAAATGTATTCATTATAATAAAGAGACTTGTGTTTTTAAAAGTAATTATTAGTAATAACAGTGGTTGTATTTTGGCCAGGCTGTCCTTATCACTGTCTCTTTTTTGGGTGTGTGAAAACTTCCACTTCAGCAGTAGGCAACGGTTTGAGTCTTTCTGGAATGTATCCACATTTATATGCAGGGAGAGAGGAAGGGTGCTAAAAAAAATAGTGGAAGAGTTGTTGGGCAACCTGCCTGGTCATGCAAAGGGTGGATCAAATAGTCTAACCCCAAATGGTCTGTTAGAAACAGCCATCAAATTTGTATCTGTGTCTTGGACAGAGCACAGCCCTGTGCCATGTGGTTCTTCCCATTTTTCAGCAAGAGGAGGGATGGTTGCTGGATCCTTGGATCCAAATCACCCACTGTGTCTGTGGGAATCTTACCCCATCCTTGGTGCACAAGTGAAGTGACTGGAGTTTGAGGGTGGATCTAAGCAGCACCTGCTTTTTCTCTGAAAGGAGGAAACATCTTTGTGACTGTGAGGGGGTAACTTAAGGAAGGGGGAATTTTAAAAGTAATTGGTCTCAGACAGGAGGTTTTGGAGCTCAAAGTTTCAGATCTACTCAGTTAGCAAAACATCACATTTAGCAAAAGATTTTGTATAAAAATGCAATTGAATCTTGAGAGAAAGCAAGTGGAAAATCTGGGTGATGATCAGCAATGATCTTCTTCCCAAAAAGGGCAGGCCTAAAAGTTGTGGCTTTCTGACCCATAGTTTGACCACAGTCCACAGAGCAGGTCCATGTGAGGACTATCCTCAGCAGCACCAAGGAGATTCTTTAAGTAACTGCAATAAAAGCTCATACTTTAAATTTTCACTTGTTTACCAAGCTTAGGTAGTTCCACTTAAGTGCCAAGCCATCAAGGAACCATCAAAAACAAACAAAATGTAGAACACAAACCCTATTTAGTACTACCTAAGTGGGAAGCAGGGAATTATCTTCTCCCCTCACATCATGCTGTCCTCAATTTTTTTTTGTCTGTCCCTTTATTGTGGGAACGTTTGCTCTCCATTAGGAAAGGATCTGACTGCACGCTCTTGGGTGTCTTCAGCAACACTAGCTCTAGTCCTTTAGAAATGAGATTTCCTGGCCATTGATGACTCATAAAATGGGATCCCTGTGGGGTTAATGGAAAAATAATTCAATATATTAGGAAACACACGAGATAGAAGCAATTAGTGTCAGTTTCTCAAAATTTTTTCTACCTATCTCAGTGTTCCACTTAACACAAAGTATGTCTGTCTGTTCAGTAGCAGTGTCTAAGTTATTTACCAGTGAAAAAATAATATCACGCAGCACAGACTGCAATAAACATAATTTATTCCAGTGATTCTGCAGAGCACTTTTAAAGGGCAAACAAAGGTTAGGTGATATAAATAAAAATTTGGCTGTCATTTCCTTATCCTACATTTCCATGCTTTATTAACTGGGATAAACTGTAGGCTCATCTAAATCATATCTCTAACAGTGGCCACAGCACGATGGGTGAGGTGAGCACTGCAGTGAACTGGCAGATCCCAAAAAGAAAACACAAATGCTACTCCAGGCAATACCCTGGAGAGAGCATGAGGAGCTAAGGCCCTCCAGTTTGTCAGTAAAAATGTCTGTATGATAAAGGAATTTCTGCTGACAACTTAGAATGGAAGTTCTTTATTTTCCTACTGTTGTGCCCCAGTGATTACCCATTCTTTTGGATACCATGAGACAGGAACAGATGAGTGCTTCCCAGTCCAATTCAGGGCAATGAAGTTATCCCAAATTTCCTCCCTGGGCAGTTCAAGGTGAAATGTCTGAGTTTGCAGACTGTGAGCATGATGTGCTCTGCAGAACACCAATAGCATCAAGTTAACTTAAATTATTCCATTTAGATCCACGAGGGGTGATCAAGCTGTACTGTCAGTGCTGACCTTGCCAGGTGTGCTACCTGGAAAAGCAAACCAGTGGAGGAATTAACTCCACACAAATATGTTGTGAGAGAGTCCAAGTCAGAACTATAGTTTAATAGGAAAATTAAAATAAAATCAGTAATACATAAACACTGGCTTAAACTGACAAAGTCAGAATAAAACCTGACACCCTGTTGGTCAGGGTGGTGGTAGCAGTCCGGTTAAATTGTGGCTGCTGCAGTCCCGCGGGAGTGACGGATGTGGTCCTGTTGAAGTGGTGATGCTGAAGAAAAGTCTGGTCTGTCTCTGGAGGTCCAGGAGTGGTTCTTGAGCTCTTGTCTTCTGGGAATCCAGTGGAAATAGTGCCAAGCCAATAGCATTCCAAGCCTCAGCTTGTAGGCAGGAATGTTCAGTGCCTCCCGTCTGGGCGGGGCATCTCACAATGGGATGATGTAATTCTATGACTCATTCCCGGAGGCCCATTAGCCGAGATTACCTCCCCCAGAGGGTGTTATCAGGGCTGAGTCATGGAAAGGATACAGAACACTGCCCCACATATCTTAACAGCTTATGGAGATGGTGATAGAATACAAACTTTTGGTTACACCTTCCATATAACACCAGACACCAGGCAAGGCCAGAAATTGGTGACCAGAATAAGCCAGGCAGCTTGCTGTCCATCCTCCTCAACATGCTTCTTTACAGTAGGATTGATACGTTTCTTTTATTGTTTTACGGACTGAAGACCCTCCACAGGCTTTCAGAATTGCAAAGTTCCAGACCGTTTCCATGAAAGGTTAACTATTCTCTTCCGAAATATTAGGTATGACTCTATTAATTCAATTAATGTGAGTAGCAGTTGCTTTGAAGACTAATTTCAGAACAAGAACTAAAGGAAATACACATTTTGAAACATCCTGCACTACATTATAATTGTGAATGTGTTTCAAATTTTTTGTTTATATTATCTCTGGATGGCTTGTTTTTGTTTTTAAATATTTCACATATACTTTCAGTATCTGTTGCACAATGCCGATAACTTATTTTAGGTAAGAAAATTTTGGCAACAATGTTCTGTCTGTGCTGCTGTGGTATGATTTTGTTTTTTCAAACCAGTATTTANTAAATGCTAATTGGAATTGTCAGAGTTCTCTTTCAATTTAATTAGCACACAGAAAAGAATGGAAATCTCTTTTAATTAAAATAACATTTATTAAGGCTGCCCAGAATATTATTATTATTGGAGTTTTCTAGGTAACCTAGAAACCTAACCTTTTGACTGTCAATTTACAGAGCAGGTTGACATCTGAAAATTCCTGCAAAGTTACGAACTGGAGTAGGGATGCCATTCAGCTCCTTGATTTATTCCATTATTACTCATTCCACACAAACCATTAAAACACCTGCTTTTCAGAATTTTTTACTTTGGTTGCTTCATGTGTCCATGTGTCTATCTTTTTGCTGTATGTTTTTTGGAGACAAAAAGTCTCATTTGGGAAATGTGGTCGCTGTTCCACTACACTGACAGAGAAAGGGAACCAGTCCCCTTGGTGCTGACAGCAGAGAGGACGGCAGGGGGATGCAGCTGCTGGGCAGGTTTCTGGTTCTATCAAGTAGGTGTCAGTGGAGTTTGCTCCCATCAAAAAGGCAGGATCTAAAGAAAGCAGCTGGTGCTGGTATTTTCTGGCATGTGTGTGAGTCAAGAATGGGAAAGCTGGTTTTCAGCAATGACATGTGAGGTAGGCTGTGAAACACAGCTGCAGACAGATCTTAAAACAACTCTTTTAATCAGTGGCATGCATTCTGCAGACTCCCTGAATGTCCCCCTTTATTTTAGGTAGACCGTTTCTATTCTGCCAAATTCCCTCACACATGGCATGCAGAGAGAAATTCACAGGAATGGATGAGAGCAAAGCATGATTTGAGTTACCATGGAGAGGCCACAAAACCTCATTTCACAGGTAGTACTTACCTATTAGAAATTCAGATCCACAATAAAATATCCAAAACCCCAGTTGAACCACCAGAAGATGAACTATATGCAATGTTTCTGAAATCTGCAAAGGGAGGTTATATGACCACAAAACCAGAAAATAAACACTCTAAAACTTCGACAATTCTCTAAAGGGGCCTTTTTTACAGATTTTTAAAGTCCTCCTTGAAAAAAGCACACATAGTCTTTATTGATACCGAAGAGAATACAATCCTTTTGTATGTGCAAAACAGGGCATTTATGAAAGGACACAGTCATAAGGAAAAATTTAAGAAATTATTAAGAAATAGAACCATATAAAATTTACAGATACTTGATTTTTTTAAAAAATAACTTCCATATTTCAAGCTTTCATAGAAGTTATTGCAGCACAGTAAAATTGCTATCTAAGTGATCTTTCTCTTACTGTGAGGATAAATGAATCAAATATGTAAATAACCTTCCTATGTAAAATATGAAAAATAAGTTTTTACTTGTTTTAAATAAAGGGTAACTCCCTTAATTTTTTTTTCAAAGCAAAGAGTTTTTCAGCAAAGATTCTCCCTTCTTTTAATTAGAGAAAAAATAAAGAATATAAGAGAGATAACATCAGATAGCTTTAACAGTGTATCTCTAAGCATTTGTCAAAATTAGGTCTGTTGTTTGGCTTGTTGAGTACTCTCGAAGGCCACAGTCACAACTCCTAGAGCAGTGGCTTATAATGTTATTCAGAGATGTCCTTCAGCCTGATACAGGAGGCAAGTTCACAGTTCATCTTTTCTCTCTTGCTCCATTTGCAATATACTAATCTCCTTTAATAGTGCTTTTAGATAAGCTTATGGAAGCTGATATAATTTCATTCATTCTACAATATGAATTGAGATAAAAATAATACCTCTTTAGAAAGATCTGGAAATTGTATGCTCCAGTATTTTATTAACATGAGTATAAACCACAGAAAATATTACAAGCCATGCTATGAAATTTCTAGAAAACTAACCCTATGCTTTGTGCTAAATAGGATGCTGTGTGGAACAACTGTGTTAGATGGGTTGCATAACTGTCCTTGTTTTTTTCCTAAAACGAATGAATTGCTAACTTGAATGGAAGTTAATTATAAAATAATTCATTCAAATAACAGTTTGGAGCCTTACTGGAAAGACAGCCTGTTCCTCAGCATCAGTGCTGAGTAGGCTGCTGAGTTTTGTACATGAAGGAATATTTCCAGGAGCAATCCGTGGGCTATGCAGTCCCTGTGCTGTGGCTTCCCTTTCTTCACTATTTGTAACTTAATGGTGCAGTGCAACAGAAATAGTGCTCAAGAATGTTTGAAATTGAGCATCTGTTTTAACAGGCATCTTAAGTAATTTGTAAAAAGCACTTTTATTAAAAAGTTCACACTGCACAGTCTTTTCTCACAGTGTTATAATAATAGAGGGAAATTCCCTTCAACAGAAATGTGTCCAAAGGGAAGCTGATTTACAGCTCTTTCATTTGCTGCTGTAGCTGAGGAGGGCAGAGTGAATGGTTGTTACTGGTGTGACAGAGCTGGAAAAAGGAATTAAACCTTAGGCTAAAGTTGGGTTAGCAAGCTCTAGGGCCTTATTTCATTTCAACAAAATCACTTGGGTTTTCTGCACTGTGGCTATATGGCTGCTAGGATAAGCTTTTGGGCTGTAAGTGGGGCTTGGTCTCACTGTATGGTTCAGTCCTCCTTGTACATCCACAGCGACTTCGTGGGCTGCACAAATCACTTACAAACCCTTCTGGTGTAGTGACTCTCAAGATCAGATGGCCTTTTACGTAGCCAAGTGAAACAGGCTTTGCAGCCTTGGAAAAAAGCTGATGAAAATGTGTAAGGGAGTATGGAAACTCTGAACACTCAGTATGCTGCAGAATAGATTAAATCCTGAGAACACACAGACTGATAGGATGAGTTTGCTGTGGGTTTTTTTTTCCCCTTTCCACCTCATTATAAACATTTCAGACAATGTCTGGCTAAGCATGGCATTAGCCCTGTTCCCACAATCTGATGGTTATCAGTGATTCTGGTCTCCCTGCTCATCAGGTTCAGAAATTATTCCTGTTTCAGAACTTCACTTTTTCCTAAACAGAAAAAAAAAAAAAGGTGGTGATAAAATAAAATATTACAGGAAAGGGTGTACCTGGATTGATGGAGCTGGTCTGTAAAGCTGGTTCCTCTGTTCCACAAGAGGAAGAGAGAAGCTCAGAATTGGGGACAGAAGACATTTGCTGGGCTGATGTGGTGATGACTGGGGCAGTGGGAGTGGGATCAGTCAGAATGGATAAGCACTTGCTCTGTGTGGGAGATAGTCAGCTGATCTTTCAACATCCTCAATACAACATATTCAGGAAAAAAAAAAACAGTTGTCAACACATATTTATCATTGAATATTCCTGGTGGGAAGGAACATCAAAGTGTCTAGTCCAATCTCCTTCTCAAAACAGAGCCATCTTTGACATCAGAATAGAAAGGGAACAAAATGCAAACATTAGATAAAAGAAAAGGTCTAAATCAGAACTTGTGTCATTAAAATCACAAACTTTTCAGAATTTGCTGCAAATAACAATTTCTTTTTCCTTCCAAATTATCTCTCCCTGTGTCATTTCCTCTAGATTCTTTGGGAATCATCTGAAATACACTGTGGTGACTCCTGTCATGGAGGAAAAACCCCACTGTATCTACCTCCACTCAGAGCTATTCCAAAGAATTTTCACACACACCACACTTCATATTCCAAGTTCAGTGTAGCAGTGGGAATTGTATTTGCAATTTGCCTACTGTGCTATACCTACTGTGGCTGTGCTGTGCTGCAAGTGATACAATGGAGAAGCCTTCTGCACTGCCTGATGTATTTCTGCCACACAGATCAAGACAGCATCTCAGAAGTGTGCCCAGAAATTGAATAACATGACATGGATTGAAAGCATTAGTGGGGGTGTGGAACTTCAGTGTGTTTCCTGATATTTTTTGACACTTTCGTTCTAAGAACAGTGCCTTCTCTTTCAAAGGTGTAATGCAGAGCTGGACTTCACCAGAAAACAGAAATACTGATCAGAGACTTAGTGCATCCCAGCATAGAGAAAATGGTGCTTTCACCCAGAGCTTCCACCACCATTGCCTCATTTCTAGGTGCGATGCTCGATCACCCTCTTTCTCTCAGGCTGTTGTTTTCCAATCACAGAGGAACTTTCATTTTTTTTTCCAGATTGTTTATCCTCTCAATGGTTCTGTAGGCACTGTCAGCAGCCTTCTCGCTCCAGGTAACTGTGGACAGACAGCTCCCAAGACAGAGCTCAGCTCTGATCCTCACGTGAAAGGAAGCTGTTTGCATAAAAAAATTTCCACTTACCGCCCTTGCAACCAAGAATTATGCAATATTCCTGCAGTCTGAAAAATATTAGTGGCCTCCCCCTTCCCCTAAATCACTCAGAAATGTGGTAAGCAGTGGGAATGTAGTAAAGAAATATGTCAGCTAAGCAGGGCTTGTTTCTAATGACTAGAGAATGATGAACAGGGTGTGGTTGGTGTGTTGGCTGATGATATGGCTTTCTAGATTATGACACTCAAGATGCTTAAGATGCCTGTAATCTCATTCTTGGCAACTGTCATTTGTTCATGAAACAATACAGAAGGGCAGGAAATTCCATGGTTCTTTTGGAACTTATGAAACAGAAGAGGAAAGAATCAAATTCTGGTGCCTGTCATTTGATGCAAAAGTGCTGATGTACATGTCTCCATAAATTAGATGAAAAAACATAAAAATTCTTTACCAGATGACCTGTAAGTACCTCCAAATTATTTCAGTTAGTGACCTGATTTTTATATTGCATCAATTTCCATTTCTTGGAAAGGACCATTTAATTTTTAGTTATTTATTTTTATTGTCTTTGTATCAGGCCTCCATTTGAGAGTGAAAAAAAAAGGGGTTTAATGGCATAACAGAATTTCAAAATTCATATTTTCTTTTCCATTTTCTTTAGCCCATTTCTGGACAAGACTTTTTATCTAACCAGGTGCTCTTCATTTGTCAAGCTGTTCTGCTAAAACTTCTGCCATTGGAGCTTAAAGAAGGTAATTCCAGCAACCTTTTGGTATTAAGATGGGTCCCCTTAAAATTTCACCTTTACTGTAGTTCCCACCGAAGAAAAATTACTGGCAATTATAATGAGCTCAAGCAACATTTTCACTTTGAATATTTCTCGTTAATGAACTCCAGCTTTTCTAACCCCTTGGGTGCTGGTTTGTGGTGTGGAAGGAGGCTAAAATGAAGCTGTACCTTGGCACTTCTGTAGGAGTCCAGTAACATGTATTTCAGGTAGCTGGCTGATCACTCTGATTCTGGTTTCTGGGCTGTGTTTTTTGTTTCTTGCTTATCTCTAACCATAGACTTCGTATTCTACAGATGAAAGAACTGCCATTTTGTCACTCTCACCTTTAAAACTTTGGTGGCTTTGACTTTACTTTAGAGTTCTACTTTACAAGGAAGATTTCCCAGGAGAAAAAGAAAAGGATCACAGTCTCTCAGCATCAACCAAAATAAGAAGTGATATCTCTAACTAGGGTACCAGCATTCTCTGACAATTCAGGCTAATGAAGTTTTCTCTGTGAATTGCCACAGAGACTTTTATGACAGAAAAGAGACCAGTAGTTCCATGACTGAAGTCCCTAACTATAAAAATGTGCTTTCTTTAGCAGTCTAAATTCAGACCTTATTTAAGTGATAAAACCGAGTCAATGATCACAAGATCTGAACATGTCTTCGTAACTTACTAAGTGAAAATCACTTCCCAAAAGCTTTATGATTTAGTGAATAAAAGATGAGTCAACTATCTCTCTTCTCTCAGCACACACTGTCTATAAAGTGGAGCTTGAACAAGACTTTGTATCATGTAGTGCCAAACTTTGAAAAGTATCAATGCCCAAAAGCTATCACAAGCTAGGCTAGGAGAAATACAATCCTTTCAGTAATATGAATTCAGATATTTGCTTTCAGAGATTTGATCTTAACATCTCAATTCCATTATGAGGAAAAAACTTCTCATATAAGTGAGAATCAGGGGTTCTTCATTTTCATTAATTTTTTTCTTTAACATAAATAAAATTATCACTGTAGTGGTGCAGGGGGAAGGAAGGCGAAATGGACACAACAGCCCAAGATGGGAGATGGGAAAGGACCACTCTGCCCTTCTTTGTTTTTAATTCTGAGCTCAGTTAAAACACTGTAAGTTGTCATTTCTCTAGAAATGTGTGCAGATAGGCCAGTTTTGCAGTACTCTGAGAGAGGTAGGTACTAGTTCTATGCTAAAGAACCATATCAGCTGCAATACGACTTCAGGACTTGTTACAGTTGTGAGAAACTGTATATCATTAGCTTCCCCTCATTTATTTTACTGTTAGGCTTCCAGTTTGTGTTGAAGTGGAACATGTGAAAATAAAACCAGTCTGTTTCTTCTGTCCTGTATTTTTCCATGAAACTATTCGTGAAAAAATTAAGAGACTGATTACCATGGTAAAAGGTAAGATGTCATCTACATTTTTCTAAAGAGAAAAAAATGTCTTTTTACCCATTTATTTCTCTGAATGTATTTATTGTAAGGTGAAAGGTACAGTTGGCTTATGAAAAGAGAGAATGGTAATGGCATTATGAGGCACTTTTACATGACTTTTACATAGCAATTATCCTAACATTTCTAATGGATATATGGAGCTCACCATCTTCCCTGTTTTTTAGGACCATAGGTTAGGTGTCGTCTTTGACCTTTATTTCCTCTCATGTAGGGTTTCTCACTAAGATTTCCACAGGCTTATTACCAGTACTCAGCTGATATATAGAGAATCTTTAGAAAAGAGTGGTTTATATTTTCCAGCATCTGCCAGTTTGTGTTGTCCCCATTGTTTTTGTATGTAGCTCACAAATTTCTTGACCTTACCTATGAACTGCTGCTGAGTGACTGGAATTGAGACTGGAACTTTGCTCATTGCCCAAAGTTTGAATGCTGTCCAGAAGGAGCACTGGGTGCCTTGGAGACAGATATATTCAATCACCAGGGAGCAAATCCTCCTCTCTTTAGCAATAAGAAAAGCAAACAGGAGTTGTAAAGACTGCTGTAATGAACATACCAAGAGGAGTTTGGAATGTCTGGTCTAACAAAAGTGGATTGGGTTCTCCTCTGTCTTACATCTTGCCCTGTTGTACATATTTAAGCGATAAGAAATGGTGTTTTTCCTTCACTGAATACCATGCATGGCAGGGCAACATATATAGCACAGAATTTTCCTTCATACTTGTGAGAGGGTCTGGCACAAGAGAGTGACAGATCTCACCTGTGTGACATCACCTCATAATCCTGGTGAGCCAGCCACTGTGCCTAGTGCTCCCTGTGGGGAATTCAGGGAGAAAACAGCAATCATTGTGGGGAAAAGTTGGAATTTTAAATGTCAGTACAGCGAATATGATCGGTGGAACAGGTTTCTATTTTTTTTTTTTCAGACTTTGGTATAATTCCCATGCTATGTTTATTCTATATTCATACAGCAGTACATCATCCATGTCTTTTAACAAAATTTAAGATCATATATTTTTAATCTTTATCTACAACTATTCCTTATTCTTAAAATTGCATTTGAGCAATGAGCCTGCAGGTTTTACGGAATACAATTTCTATTAAACAGATAAGGATATTAATTTTAATTGTGCAAAAGTAGTGTACCAGCATACTGATTCTCTCCACAAAACACAGGTTTATGATTTGCTCTTTAGAGCTCATACAACCATCTCCCCATCTACACCAAATCTCAAAATGTCCTCAGACTAATATTGCTTTTGTAGAAGATCATTTCCTGCAATCAATCACAGCACCTTTCATGAACCTCCTTTGCCATTTACTAAGCACTAAACAACAGTGGTCTAACGCAGGTAAGTGGCTATTTCTGAGACCAGTACAGATAATTCAAAGCAAGATAATAAACTGACTTTGCATCCTCTGATTATGTACATTATAATTACGGGAATAACTATATGTTAAGTGATAGGGTTGGCATAAAAATGAACGGTTAGTGTAAAAAAAATAACGCAAAGGTCAAAGCAGATAGACTTGGCTAACTGTGCTGCAAACATGTCATCAGTGACTATCAAGTTATGTCCTTTTAGCTCCTTTAAGGAAGTGTTTCTAAAGGACTTTAGTCACCTTCTGTCTCATTTTGTCTTTTATACATATTGCCACAGATAGAGCTTTTGCAAAGACTAAAAGTCTGACTGACATTTCTGAAAAGCATGTAATTAGCTGCACATTATTGAGCTTTCAGATATCAGATGGAGCAGCTCTGCTTTTTACAAGCATTTAGAGAAGCTAGCAATTGTCATGAGTATCAGTTTTCTTTGTTGTGGCTATGGGCACTACAAAATTATATTTAACTGCAAGCCTGCCACATATTTGTAGTGACAGGTGGCAAGGGTCAGTCTGCAGGCTTTAAATACACACCTAGGGAGAGAATGTTCAGGTCAGAAGAACTTAACATGCAAAGGTTCGTACATTTTGGGTATTCAAATTAGCACAGAAGGGCACTTCAGCAGGGGTAACACCTCTCCAACAATGGAACATCTGAATGCCAGGGAATCTCTGAGAGTAGAGACACTGAATGAGAGTGTTATTAGGAAAAGGTTCTTCACTGAGAGAGTGGTTGGTAACTGAAACAGGCTCCCCGAGGAAGTGGTCACAAGACCAAGCCTGCCAGAGTTCAAGGAATATCTGGCCAATGCTCTTGTCATCTGCTTTATTTTCAGGTAGTCCTGCAAAGAGCAGAGAGTTGGACATGATGATCCCTGTAGGTCCCTTCCAACTCGAGTTATTCTTTGAATCTATTATTCTATGATAATAAAAGGATATATTGCCAACTGTTATTGCATACCAGTTGTATACTGACAAAGGTAGTTGTGGTTACAATCACTTTTTTACTTTCTTTTTAAATGTGTGACACAGCTGAGCCATATGATTTCCAGCTCACTTAAACGGACATAATTTCAGAGGAACTGTTTGAATGATTTATTCTTCCCAAGAATACACTCAAATCAGACCTAGAAATTTTTGTGATGTTTTTAGGTAATAGAAGCAGGTTGTCTCAAGAGAGATATATTAAATAGCCCTGTGTAATTTCTACTTTATGTTTTCATGAAAACTCAAATATTAGACCAGTTTTTTCAAGAAATTTTATATGGATGATGAATTTTTGGAATAAGCTGACCAATTTATGGGTCAGAATTAAAGTAATTTGATAGACTGGTGACATTTGACAGTTCAACAGTACTTTGTAATATGGGAACATGAAGTGAAAATCATGGGTTGTAAACTTTTGAAAGCTCGAAGGTGAGAAAGAAATATTTTACAATTGAGAAAATTATGTCATTTTTGATGCATTACCTGTGGATGTTTTTTACTAAGTGGTAATCTTCCAAATTTTCCATTAAATGAGCAGTGGACAACTCATTTAATGAGGAACTGTGGGAGAAATGTATTTTCTTGGTAAAATGAGTGGCATATGCCTCCATGAGGCATAAACCCTAGTACTACCACTACAAACATTTTCTAATTGTGCCCATAAAGAAGAATTGCACAATGGTTCACAATGACCAGGCTTAGGAAAACACTTGTTTAACATGTCTATAAATAGAACAAAAAGAAAAAATAGATTTCCCTTTGTCAGCTTTTTGTATGTCACATGCCCAAATCATTCACAGAATAAACCCGGCAGTATCATATAAACCATCCACCTTCTCCCTAACAGGACCCTCAGCTTTCCATAAACAATTTCTGGCAGACATTTCTCTAACCTGTTTGCAGATGTCCCCAGTGAGAGACCTTGCACAATTACGCACACAATGAATTCCAGCATTCATCTGTCCTTACAAGTAGAAATTATTTCCCAATGTCTAACCTAAATCCCATATCTCATCTGCTTTTCTCATACACTCGAGATCTCTCCTTTGCTGTTTCTCAGAATACTGCAATCCCAAAGCATTTTGGGTGGCCTGCAATATGTGCAATAAATCTTGTCACTGGGACACTGAGTGAAGGATTACTGTTCTTTATGTGCCGAAATGAAAATGCAAAGCTTGACATTTATGTCTGTTTCTGCTGTTATCTGCTGTTTCTGCATAGCTTCTAGCACTGTTTCCCAGTCACAGTTATCAGTCTAAAATGTGACTGTGACTACAATGAGGCTCCTCATGCATCCATGCAGTCACATTACTCGGAAGACCAAAACTTCTGTTATTTCTGGCATAGAGAATTCTGTTTAGGAAAAAGCATAGCAGGCATGTCATACAGAAACCTCCAGTATTTCTGACACTGGTTTCTTCAATGTTTGTGTAGTTTCTGTCTATATCTCTACTATTGTGTTTTGTTTGAGACTTGGCTCTAAGGTATGTGAAGTTGCAAGCGTCCCATCACCTGTTATTAGCAGGAGAAAGCCACCTTTCATGATGGTTCATAGATACAATCTTAATGTACATAATAATAATTATATCTGGAAAAATCATGTCACTTAACAATTTTTTAATGCTTATTATAATTAAAAATTGCAGTATTTATCTTCTTTTGCATACTTCTATACAAGACACACTGTAGTTAGGCAATTTGCCATTTGGAAGTGGTAGGGAATGATTTTAATACAAAGCTTTGTATTGTGTATCCATAGGAATTCCAGTTGCCACCAAGCTGGTATTGCTATGTCTAGCAGCACCTACTCTGCAGACACCATGCAGTGATCAGCTGCTCAGGAAATCCATAGACCCTGAGAAGATGCCTACCTGAATCCACTGATCTACAAAAGCCATAAAAAGGAAAGTTTAACAAACATACCTTTCACATTAATTTTTATTTGTTAATTTAAAGCAATATAATTTTAATAATAATTTACAATACCAAAAGATTTTAGACTTTCAAAACCATTTTTCATGCCTCTTTGCAGCCCTTTAACATGAAATGGTGACACAGAAATATGTTTGTTCGTATGTTCAAGCTCAACAATGAACTTTCTAGCAGAGTCTTGGATTTTGCAGTCCTAAGCATTGTCACAAGGAAGAAATTATGTGTAATACAAAGCAAAACAGAAAATGTCTTGAGATACTCTTTATGCGTCAAGAGCATGGCATTCCAGCTGACATACTCACGATATTAAAACACTCATGCCTCAAGAAGTACCCTGACTCTCATCAGCTATCTCATTACCACAATTAAGCAGACTTTGCCTTACAGTAGTTAAAAGTAATTCCAGGAGTTAACTTCATTTACCAGCCTATTTTAGCAAATTTGTGGTTTATGTACATGGAAAATAACTTTCAGCTGGTAAATCTGTACTCATAACTGCTAAGTAGCCTACAAACAAACACAGATTCTTAGATGAGACTCTAATAAGTGACTCTAATTTGTCTTAAGTCCCTGAAGTCCTGCAGTACACGTCACCTGCCCCGTGGGTGATTCACAGCTTGCTGACTAAAATGAAAAAGAACCCCTGGGTAACTGGAGCTAATAAATAACATGGCATATTTCTACCATTAAAAGCTGCTGAAGTGCTGTAAGGTAAGAAGGACAAAATCAACTTTTTAAATTCTTTAGTAGTGATGCACAGATTTAATGATTTAGCACTGACACCTCTCACATAAGAAGACCCCTTTCATTCCTGGAGACCCTCACGGATGAGTGGTCTGATTTACCACAGATCTGTCACTAACCAGCCCTGGGCTGAGTGATATCACTGTTTTGAGAATGAAAAGGACTTCACTGCAAAAAGTGAAAATACGTTTTTTTTTTCCAGGTGATCTACACAGGGGCAGGGAGGGAAGGGGGGAACGGAACTTGCTAAATAGTAAATAGAAATTGTAAGGTAAGGCCTCAATTGTTCCAAAAAATATGTTTGATAAGATTATTAGAAAAGAGAAAATGGATACTCAGAGAGTGAACTCCAGGTATAGCAAAGTATGAGATGAAATCAGAAAAGGACCAACAGCAGCGTTAGACATCCACATTTTTCAGCCTTTATACACAATTATTTCTTATTATAGAAAGTAAATGAGCACTTTGTAAAAGGCATACAAGACATTTGTTATTTGGTACATTCTGAAAGACAAGGAAGACCAATCATTTCTAGAAATCTTTCTAATGCTAACAAATTGCAGAAATAAATTTGTTAGAATGTCTTAACAGATGCATTTTTAAATTTTTGCAAATATGTAAACAAACCTGATGACCCTTTATTTCTTTACTGCATGGAAGAAAATTGCCTCAATTCTTTTAAGAAAGACTTTATCTTCTCATTAATGTTGCTGCTTCTGAATGTTTGGGGTTTTTTTTAATGAAGACACAGATGAGAATTGTTCTATTAGATATATCAAGATATTTATAGGATTAGATTGCAGACTGTAGTCTTGCAACTTGTTTCTTTCAACTGCTATCTTTTTTAATCGTGTTAGAGAAACACTCCATGTATTTATACATTTTACTAATCTCTTTTTTTGCTGAGACTCAGAATAGTAGCTGCTACTGCATCTCACATTCAGCTATCAGAGTTCTCATGTGTTTTATTTTAATAAAAAATACTGTACCTCACAAGAAAATTTCTAGTTGTAGGAAATGAGGATTGTACAGTAGATGTGCTCCTTCTGAAAGAATCTAAGAGACAACTGTAGCAGTCTAGAAATTGTCTTTCCATTAGATAGAAAAACAAAAGTCCAGATGTTTTCCACATGAGTTCAATTTCCTACCAGCACACCCTAAGGAAAGGAGTTTCATCCTTAACATCTTAGACTGTAGACTGTCATTAGGATCCCTTTAGACTTTAAAATATACAACAATGAAATGAGAACTCTTTCATGTTGAGACAACTTTGATGATAAAAGTTAATAGCAAAGAGCTCTTTTCTTCCCATAGAGGGTAGAATTATTCTCCAAGACCTCACCAGCACCCCCTCCAATTGGCATAGGAATGGAAGCTCTGTTACTGCTGTTGCTATAATTGTGTTATTTACAGTCTGTTTATAGATAGATATAGATGAGGCAGCCTTGCAGGTATGTGCCTATTTCAACTGGAAGTAGAAGACACTAACTCAAAATATCTTGCTGGCTCGGAGGTGTGATTGAACCGCATGAACCTGCTGGCTCACCTGAATTTGATAAACTGGGAGCCAAAGCATGGAGAATCCAGAAGGGCCAGGAGGACAACGTGCAACATTCAAATGCCAATCACTCTGTGTGTGCCCCTCAGAGCATGACTGAGACAGAGTATGGCTGCTTTGCCCCCTCCCTCACAGCCTTTTCTCCACAGTGCTTCCTGCCTCTTCCGCTCTGTTCATCCACCCATGAGCTGCCTTGCCTCACTAAAGGCATTGCTAATACCTCATTCAACTTTTAGAGCACAGGAGTCTCTCTGCCACGATTCCTTACTATTTTCTAGTCCCAAACTTGTCTAAGCAGTACTGTCACACCACATATTCAATCCTGCTTTCCAAGCACATTCTTGCCATACTTGACTGCTCCTCAGCTGCTTCTGCTCCTCTTTCCTTATTTCAAGAGCCAACAAAAGAGCTGGTTGAGAACTCCTGGGCTGATTAACATAGACTGTACAAATATTCCAAGCTTAGGTACAAATTGACAGGAGTGGTCCCCACCTGAGGTCGGAGATAGGCTGATTCTCTAGACGTGTGCAGCTGAAAAAATTTCTTGTCAACAGGAAAGACAATTTCAGTATCTTGCCTCTCAAAAAGCTGCAAATGTCACCAAGCAAGAGTAATCAGCCTGCTGTACTGCATATTTCTACTGTTACCCCTTACAAGACTACAGCATGTATTCTGTCAAATCAATATTTTGCATGTGAACTCAGAACAAATGCTCTGAATCATTAGTGATTTTTAAAATAATTCCATTTGTTATATCAGTTCTTGTATCTTGCATTACTGACAATATCATAAGACAATTAACTAGGTCAGAATGTTGGCTGAGAGAGAAAATTATTTTATCTTACAGTGCTACTGACAAGGGACTTGGAACAGTAGCAAATATTTTGACACGGTGTCCTGCTTCCCAACAAAGCTTAAAAGAAGGCCATTTAATGAGGGGATACTTTCCTGTGATATAGTGGAGTTATATTCTACTTTCAGAGCTTAATCCGTCAGTGAAAATTCTGAGCCAATTTCTCAGGTGTTGTCAACAAAATCTTTATCTAAATAATGTTCAAGTAAATATGAAATAGTTCCTCTGTCGTCACAGGTGGAAGTGTAACAGTAGGCACAGGAACAGGACAATTTTAATTTTCCATGGAGTAAACTGAAAAATGCTGTGGCAACTGTGGAATTAGGTATTTCTAAATGCTTGGTGGGTATACGTGTGAAATACTTTTCACTACGCTATCATGAAGAGACATTACTAAAGGCAAGTGTGGCTGTGAATTTCCTAATTCCCATTAAGATGTGAGGGAATTACCTAATTTTTGTTTGAAAACACAGACCTTGGTGGCAGGTCACAGACCTGTGGTGTGTCACAGCTCTCAGCTCTACTGCTGACCATGCATAAAGAGTAGGGAGCAAAGAGGTCGGGGTGTGGGAGGTGTGAGTAACACTCTGGGGAAGCGCACCTTTCATATCCTGAAAGATGGCATGAGCAGAAAGGGAGGACTTTGCTCCACCCAGCAGAGACCCATGCACCTCATGCAGAAAGCAGTCCCTTGACCCCTGCGCACAATCCTACTGCAGCCAGACACACCTGAAAAGGCACAGTTGGATTTTTCATCTACACTAATTCCAACTTTTCAAAGTTGACTACAGCGCTGAGCAATTTTTTCTGCTGCCGCTTTTATGAAGGGTTGCCTGGATACTCGTCTCATTGACGATCTGGCTGATTAAAGCGTGGCTGCAATTTGGTGATTTGAAGACTCTGATCTGTCGTCTAGATACAGAAATCCTTAGCAAAGGAAAAGATTTGTCAAAAGCCTGCTTTAGCCAAGTTACTTAGACACAGTTATCCACAAGGAAGCTTGTTGCAGATTTTTCTCGTATAAACATCCTAAACGTGCAATGAGGTGACTCCATGTCGCTGTGCAAAGCAGAACATCTTAGGCATGATACAGTCCTATACTGTGTCCCACTCATATCATATACAAGTGATGTCCCTTCCAGCAGCAGGGACAATTCTTTCCCGATGTGAGGACGTCACAGGCTGACCAGCATGTTCTGAGCCAGTGTTCTCAGGCCTGTAACAAGTTCCTTGTTTGACGGAGTGCTTAGAAAGAAGCCACAATATGCACACCAAATTCTAGCCAGATAGGAGGAGCATTGGATTTACGCCTTTCCACCTGCAGAGTTCAGAAACACCTAGATTTCTTGCTTGTTGGTCATTTCTGGTGTCTGCTTTGCTCTTTTCCAGAATTCCAACATATTTAACAGTAAAAATGACCAGAATTGGAATCAATAAATTAATAGGAGCATGTCAGCAATTTAAACCCTGCAGGAAATTTTCGTCACATAAATGAAATAAATAAAATTTCCATGTAAATAGTACAAAACATTATAAATGTGGGATTTAAAATTTGTCAGGAAACAGTTTTTCACAAGATAAGAAATTTTCCTCTGTGCTGGGGAAGGAGGGTGGAGGATGGTGGAGGAAGGGATTTAGAAAAGGAGCCAAGACAACCATTGAAGGTCAGATATTTTTTCCAAAGAAATTATTGCAGAGTTTATTTCTCAGTTTTATGTTTAATGGAAATTTTTATCTCATATCTAGTAAATGCACCCTGATATAAAATTAGGCAGAATTATTAAATTATTGAGGAAATATTTGGTCTCCAGTAACTGAGAAAAAAAGAAAATAGACTTAATAAATAATTCATGTCAATTTACTTACAGTTTGATGTGAAGAACTTAGATTTTTATAATCTGTCTGGTTATCTAAACAGTATGCTTTTGAGTTTTATTTTCTTTGAAATAATGAGAACATTAAATCAATTTCCTGCAATAGTTAAAATTCTCTGAAGTCTTTAAAGAATTTTTTTCTATTATTAAATAGATTTATTTTAATTTTTTTTATTATTATCTGTGACTTTTTGAAAGCTCTTGAATTTTGGTTTGCCACTCATTCAACCATTTCTGAATTACAACAAAGCAAATAAAAACTCCTTCCCGTTTTGGTAATTTTCAAGTATCTTCCTTGCTCTTATGTAATTCAAAAATTCAGAATTGCTGCAAATCAGAGCTTCCAAAGCTACTAGTTCTGTAATGTTATTCAGCAATACCTAAAGCATGCACATTGTTTCTACACATCACTGAAGAAAGATAGATTTAAGAATATAGAAAAATTTTGTTCAACTGAGTTTTAATTTCTTTTTAGGAAAACGATCATATAACTCTATTATTTGCATTAAGAAGCAGAATCAGATTAAGTTTTTCACTTGTGCATTTCCAGTACTGTAACTTTTGCTTCTTTATAGCTATGATCATTCCTTACAAATAAAATGAAGTTGTGCTGAAGGCTTAGCCATTCTTCCACCTCATTTGGGAAAAGATTTTGCAGTTTTCCTGTCACAATCCGCTTCATCCCTATATAAGTAGCACCACTTCTTCTCTTCAGGTAGAGCAACAGGCAATGGGAAGGACAAATGCCATGACAAGTCAAGGCAGCAGAATAACAGAGGTCAGTTACTTTATGGTTTTTGTTTGCTTTCAAATAATGTATAATGATCTCTCTCTTTTAATACTAGATACAAGGATATATTTACTGCCATTACTGATGATGTCAGATGGAAATCTGGATGCTGAAAGTCAGGCATCTAAATAAGTTGATTTCATCTGGTATAAGTATATATATATATATCTTTTCTTTATATACTGAACAGTCTTAGCAAGTTGTACTGAGAGCAAGACACTGGGAGAATGTACACTTTGTTGCCTTTTAGGAGAGAGATGGCATAGCTCTTTCTTTTAATTTCAATTAGCTGTACTATTGAGATTAATATCAGAACATGTTAGGCATGAAGATGACAAGAGTTTAAAAAAAAAAAAAAAGAGAAAAAACCAAATTCATGACCACACATTGCAATGTGACAAAACCTCCTATGCATACGGAACAGCATTTCACATTTATAGACCTTTAGGAGATTTTGACACAGGTGCTCTGATTTCACAACCCAGGGTACAAAAAAAGACGTGGCATGCAGGGGAAAAGAATAGTGTAATGGAGTGAAAGAAAAATCTCATTTTTACAGCACTGAGTGATTGGTATTAGCCAATCTTTGAAAAACTAAATATAGAAAGGTTCAAAGAGGATTAAATCTGCAGTAACTGAGGGTGTCTAAAGTGGTTATGAAATGATCACAAAGTTTAATTAATTCAATAGATGAAGAACTGCTTAATAGCATAATTACTTGAATTTATTGGAGGTATTTCATAATATGTGTGAAATGAACACTTTAACCCTGAAAATACTGAGATTCATGTTTCACTCCTTGCTACTGAATAGATGATTCACTTAATTATTAACAATTATTATATTCTATTATTATAATGGTCTGTTATCATTATTCTGTAACTTTTAAATATATATGCCCTGATTTACATCTCTCAAACCAAGTCTCTTCATTTCTGGGGGAAAAAAAAAAAAGAAGATAAAAACTATTTACTTTGTAGAAATGCATGTAATACCTGGGTGATGCTCTGTGGGAGGATATTATTTCAACTCTAAATTATCCCTCTACACTTATACAGGAATGGGGATAATGATATGATCATCACATCTTTTGCACAGGTAGCACAACTTAATTACCATAGAAAACTATAAAAAAATTAATATTTTCTAAGTTCAACAAAAAAAGAAGTGGCATAACTGGGCTCCCATGAGCTATGTTTTACTGTAAATACAGAAGCATACATGCAGCTATAAATCTCAAGCTCCATCTGGTTTCTGATTGCTTTTAAATACTGAAAATAGTCAAAACTTCATTGGCTCACAGACTCTTTTAGGTATAATATATTAATTTTCTTCTTCTTGAATGGGTCAGGAGAATGTCAGAGTTACTATTGCTACTTCATTTCTGCTCATATCCTTGTTTCTGTATTATCTGCTGATCCCTGGTTCAGTTCAGGTTCTCTCATTGTGTTGAGGTTGTCAAATATCAAAAGCTATTTTTCTTTTTCCTGAAGAACTGTTGTAACCAATAAAATAGTCATGCCATCAGAAGGAAGTTTGTTGTCCAACAGCATGTTGCGAACTTAATGAAAGTTTATTTTAGAAGTTTGTCCTGGGGTTTCTACACACTTAAAATACTACTAGTTTGTGATGCAGTTTCTTCCTCTCAAATTAGATGCAGAGATTAAACTGTGAGCTTTGAAGATCTGGATCGTTGGATGGCTTGGTATATGCAAAGAGAAGTAGCTTTCTGAAGGATCAAGGAACTAAAATAAATTAAAGAACACCTGATGTGATAAGTCGGATTCTACCCTGGCTATTTCATCTGTATCAATCAATAAACCTGTTCCCTGCTTTCAAAAAGCTTTGGGGGCCGATAAAAGAGATATTTACCTGGTTGCACTTTCAAAAGCACCTAAATGCCTAGTAACTTTAAAAATGGATTTAAATGCTTGGGTTACATTGAAGAAACGTGTACATTTCATGGATTGAGTGGCAAGGCACATTAACATGCAGAGGTGCCTAAACTGAGCAGTAACGTACATGTATCCTTAAAAAGAAAAGCTTTCAGGTAATGCCAAGGATGGTTTTGCTTTCCTTTATTTAGAGAACTTGTCCATCTAATAATGGGTGTAGCTCTGCCTCCAGATCTAAATCCAAGATATCCTGGGTTTTTGGGAAATGGGAATGTCTCTATGTACTTAACTGATTACAAGCCTAAAAGTCATTGCATAGCAACCTACATTATTTTTTGTTGATGTCAGTATTGGGTCAAACTATTATTATAATTAATCAGCATGGATTTGTACTTCAAAAAGTGTTTTGACCTTGCCATTCCATCTTATGGCTGATGTTCAGAAATCTGCAAGCAGATGGGCAATGGATTTTTACCACTGAAAATGAAAAGCCCAGATCACAATGCCGCAGAACAGAGCTACACAGATGCCTGTAGTTTTAAGCTGTAAATAACCATGTATTTATTTAAGTATTATTTCTGTGCATTAGAAACACACAAACTTTAAAAATACAATGCATAATAATAACAACTGATGAAGTTGCTGACAGAGATGCATTTTAATGTGTAATGAATTGAGCTACGAATGTAATAGTGTGGATTTCCCTCTGATAATCATGAGCTTTGAATCAGGCCTTGCTTACTTCCTGTCTGAGAAACTATAATTTTAAAAAAGACAGCAAAAAGGACCTGAATGATCTCAACCTACAAATGTGGTTTAACACAGAAATACATATGCTGAGGGGATCAAATTTCTTAGGGACTTAAAGGTTCTTTTCTCTCTTACAGAGGAGCCATAATTCAGGTGGAAATGCTCAAAGGACAACTCGGTTTCATATGATTCCTTCTCACACAAGTCCAGGAAGAAAGAGCAGCAAGAAGAATCTTTTACTCTTTGGTGGTGAAAGATTCACAGAGACACCAAAAATGCATCACCTGTAATGGCAATTCCTCCCAGAAAATTCCTCTGCATCAGGGAGGTGACGGTGCATCCCTTCCCTGTTTGGCACAGAGCCCTGGTGCAGCGGAACCACGTCCATTTAAATAGCATTGCTTCTTGGCCCTAAACAAGGAAGATAGATTTCAGCACAAAACCTATCACCTTCAAACATAAAATATTCAATACTTTCTAGAGGAAAAAAAATCTCAGTCATCTACTCCACATTTTTTAATAGTAACAGCTGATAAATACCTCCTCTAAATAGTATAACCACCAAATAAGTCAAGGATGTTTAAAAAGGTCACTCATAACTTCTTGAATAAAATACTTCATATATTCAGTTTTTATAACCAGTTCTCAATCCATTATCATCAAGATTAATCAACTAATATTCGGATATGAGGAAATACTGAGGAGTCATAATTGCACGATGTTAATCAAAGACAGGAAGAGGGATGAGAAAATAAAATAAAGAGAGCAGAGCTTTCTCAGATTTTTTTGCCAGACATTTGCGCATACCAAGTTTCATTTGCCTATGTGACCTGACTAAGCATGTGAGGAATGCTTTCAAATTATGAATCAACAACAGTAAAGTCAAAGAATTATCAATTACTTAAAAGAAATCTCAAAAAATTGCTTTTTAGTGACTTTTCCTCAAAAAAAAAAAAAATGGACAAACATGCTCTCTCAACTCAGGTTACAGTAAGTCTCTGATTTTTGCCATCATATTTTAGATCAATGAGTATCTGTTTGTTTCTGCAAGAGGAAATCAGTTTTTGTACTCAGGAATTGACAAAGATCTAAATTAAAAAAAAAAAAAAA
>VZRN01003464.1:1992494-2007181 GCA_013397935.1 Dasyornis broadbenti | reverse complement strand
AAAGAACTAAATAAGAAAAAAAAAAAAAAAGCCTCTCAATTTTTTTTTCTATCAACTTTGAAATATTACTGTTATCCCATAGGGATTCTGAGTTAGAAGATGAATTTTGGAGGCACTTGCCAATGCAGAACATCTGAGAAAATATGCTAGGTACCATCCTTGAAGCCTTGATCCAGAAAAGCTAGGGTCGAGGAAGGCAGGCTATCTTGCTGAACAAATACGCCAAATATGACAGCAATTATTCAACATTTCTTAAATAAATCCAAATACTGAAAAAGAACAAGTCTCAAATATATTAATCTTCTGCAAAAAAAACCCCCTGAATATATGTCACAACAAAAGGAATTCCAATGCTTCCAACTGTTAATATATTTTGCTGGTCTAATTCCAGCACCATTTTTCATATTTTTTTAATATATATTTCACCATGGCTTTTTTGCCATGAGAATATTCTCATATCAGCTGCTTTTATGAAGTATTCTGTTTCACTGACACCTATTCTCCCATCTCAGATCAATTGAGAGTATGAGTAACTTAAAATATTGACAATGAACAAAGATATTAGGATGTACTATCAATGTTTTTCTTATAGTTGGTTTCAGTAATTTTCTTCAGAAGAATGTAAATAATCTACCTGAACGTAAAATGTCACCTGACTGACATTTTCAAGTTCAGAGGAAAATAAATGTTCCTCTGTTTAACAGCAAAATATGAAGTCTGAGATGTACTTTCTAGTACATCACTTTATTGTAAAATAGACCAAACTTGAGATTCCCACCTCAACTAAGTGTGGATATATTTTGAGCTTGTAAATATCTTCTATTCAACGTAGGTTGACTGGGCAGCCTCTGAGCTTTGAATTTTATTAACTCACCTTGGTTATGGATAAATTCTGGTGTTTTACATGGCCTGGTCACCTGGTCACCTAGATGATCAGATCAGAGACATGGTAAGGGTGTTCAACAGATTCCTGTCAGAATACTAACCCACCTTTCCCTCTCAAAGAAATCAGCAGCAGTGACAATGACGTGTGATTGAGTCTTACTCTGTCGGGGTGAGGGTGCAGCAAAAATTTCAGTATTTGAGAAGATTGGGCGTACCTATTGCCTGTTCTTGGATGGAATTTTTTGCATACCTAAAAGCAGGTGTTCAAATATTTTGTTGATCTGGCAACTACAGATAATAATTTTCTGGAATTACCTTCCAAGTTGCGTGAATGACAACCAGTAGAGAAATATTTTTTCTGTTATTGATTTTTGCTGGTGAAGGTTTTCTGTTTTCTTTGCCACAACTATCTGCTGAACATTTTATGGAAACAATGCCTTGTTTCTAAATGTTCATACTTTTTTCCATTCATTACAGACATTCCCAAATAAAATTCTGGAGCTGAAGAGCACAGTTTTGTGGTTTCCATTTCCAAGTTTCTGAGCAGTTCTGTAGCATATTCTTTTGTATGTTCAAAACTAGGCTATCAAAATATAATGCCAATTTAAACCACAACCATTATTTATATTAGAAGCGAAGGAGGGAAAACGTAGTGGTAAATTAATCTTTGTGCAGCAAAGAACTCCTTAAAAAGGTTTTCAGCATGCATAGTAATGAACTATTGCTATCTCTCTGCACCAGACATCTTTAAATAACTATGTCCAAAGTTGCTTAAAATCCTTTTCCTAGAATTTCAGTTTCAGTAATGCAAGGAAGACTGATTCCTCTCTTATAACGCTGATCAACACAAGCCTCCTTTTATATCTTCTGCTTAATATAGGGAACTCATGAATCAGCTATGACTTTTACATGCCTTCCCTCTGACCTTCCCACAGATAATCATAATAACACTGGGCTGCTGAGAATCAATCAGTTTTCATAAAGGCAGCAGTCTTCAGATTAATCTCATATTATTAATTCTGCAAGTTAAAAAGACAAGCAGAAAGACAAGATGGCTCTCAGTGCTATTTACTTCCCTAAAAATATTTCCTGTGGATAATAAACAAACAAATTTCCAATCTGGTGAAGCTGTAAATTTGCAGCCTTCATGAAAATTAATTTAAATGGATGTGACTGTGAGGTTGGGATTGTAAAGATTAGGGAGACTCCTGTAGTTATAATTGCCTGTTCAGTTCATCTGCTGCTCTGTCACTCAAGAGTGGCACAGCTGCATTAACAACTCTAATCATAATCTAATTCTCAGATCAAATTCCCATCTTCAATATATCCTTTAATAAAGCTTCCATACCCCATCTTTTAGCCTTAATTATTGCTTCCTGTCTCCCCTGACAACCAAATTAAAAGGTACATGCAGCAGTTCTACATTAAAAAAATAGCACAGATACAACAACTGTACTGCAAATTCACACTAACCTTGTGAAGGTTGGATGGCTTGTGATAACTAGATTTTTTTACTGATAGCGCAAGCACTAGAAGATAAGCAATACAATTTTATAATCATGTATTGATTTTTCTTTTTTTCCTGCTAATATGGAAAATTACCTGGGCCAGTTTTCCGACTAGCAAAGAGAGAAAAGACAATTTTATAGGAAAACTGTCTAGATACCAACATGTAAACTGTTTTACTTGTTAAACTTGGAGCTCTTGACATGTCAGTTGTTGACAGTAGACCCTGTACTAGTTATAGTCAAATCCCTTTCAAGAACTGAGATGCCAAGTCAGCAAGGTACTTAATTACAATCCTTTTGGCATATTGTTAGTGTCAAGACAATAAAATTGTTAACATGTTTAAAATTAGTAAATACCAAAGTACTTTCTGAGCAGGAACCCCTGACCGATTCAGTGCCTCATCCATGCAGGATTCTGTTTTGTCTGTTGTGCTGTGCAAATGAGGATTTCAATAAGAGTTAAACTATCATCTATGCAAATGTAACAAGATGGCACATAGATACTTCTAAGCTAGAAATGCATTTCCCTGAAACTTTAATAATGGAGTAATGCAATCATGTATAAATTGGGAAAATTATTAAAATTTAACACGATTGGACATCTCTGGGCAACAAAAGAGAACACAATTGCCAGTGTCAGTAAGGAGAAAAAGCTTAATCAATTATCAAAGTATTTCAGCTAAGTTAGGCAGGTTTAAATAAAAGAGTACACTATGATGTTGAGATGGTTTAAAAATGTAGCCCTGGATTTCAAGGGCAGTAAGCAAAGCCTTCAGGAAATGGTTTCATAGATAAGAGAGACCTGCAAGAATGCCAAAACGTTAAACATGGTGGATTTTAATTATCCTGATACCAGTATTGATTTGGATAAGAACAGTTTCAGGGCTAAGAGAAAAATGTGTTTGAGCAAGTAGCAAAGGATTTATTTTCCAAGCAATGTGCTGACCAGTTTTAGTGTCTCAGGGCTATCTCAGGAGTGAATGGATCTTGAATAAACCAGGATGTTGGGGACAATTTAGTGTGGGCAATGAATCCGAAACAGAAAGTTCAGAAGAACGAAAAGGGTTTATCATTTAAATGGATACAGACTAAAGAACTCTGACCCAGAAAGGAATGTGTTTAGTCATTCTCACTTAGGTTATCTAAAAGTAAAAAATGAAAAGTGTTGCATAATATTTTAGGTCAGTTCTGAAAATGAAGAGATTTTTTCCTGCACCTAGATTTCTGTTGTCACATACTAAGCTTAAACAAATGATGTGAGACACTGCAATATTTAAAAACCGTTTTGTGCTGGATCAAACATTTCCGGTGGTCTTGGAGACTCCCATCAGTTTTGCAATTGGTGAAATTTTTGAGTTCTCACTGATCAACAAAAAAGTATTCTCCTTCTCCTTTGTCTTCATTTTTTGAGACTTGAAGGATGATGCTACTGCAGTACACAATCCACTTAAAGAAGAAAATACAAGACAGATGTAGATACATTATTTTAAAACATTAAACTGAAGTCAATAACTCTAATTTCTTTCATATTTGGTGGTTTTATGATCATCAAGACCTTGCCAGACCTGAAGCTATCATGTTATACCAGGGTCAGTATTTGTGAAAGGTCTTTTACAAACCTTTCTAAAGTCCTAAGCCCTCTCTTTCTATAACACTTATTTGATGGCAATAATTATCATAGAGTTTCTTCCATCCTTTTAATGTATTTTTCTTTACAAGGCTTTGTGGATGCAGGAATCCTCTTCCCACCTTTTGTTTTGAAAACAGAAGCAAACAAAAAAGAAGACGTGATTCATCTCCACTTGTCAAGTAGAAGAATGGTTTAAGAGGGGTCTATAAACTCTCGGAATGGTCAATGAAGAGGGAGCAGTTGCCTTCAGAGGGCAACTCCGATTATCTCACAATAGCACTTGAGGTGAATCGTTGGGGAGAGCTCTGGAGTCCCTGGTGTGGGAACAGTTCTTCATTGCAGTGTTGGATCCAGTGAGAAAGCGTTCCAGAGCTAAACAACACCAACCTGTGAAATCCGCTGTGATCCCATTAGTAGGTGCTACACAAGTGTCATCCCAGGAGGAAGAGCTACAATGTCCCTTTTCACTGCTTAGAGACCTAAATCAGGTGGGATGGGGAAAGGGGGAGCAGGGGCTTTTCTGAGCACTGAAGAGTCACAGCTTATAATGTTTCCTGTAACAGCAAATCACAACGTTTTTCTCCTTAATGTAGTTCAGTTGGGACTCTGTGTATTCATGAAAAGAAAACCAAAGAAGAATTAGCTGAAGACCAGTGTCGGAACAGTAAGGGGACTTTCTCTGGGCTCAATATCAAGTTTTGCCCTCTGCCAATCAGAGTTTGAATTCAAAGAAATTCCCCTGAGAGATTGATATCCTTATGACAAAGTATTGACTATTCTGACATGAAAGGGATATTTTTTTCTTTTTTTAGATAAATTCTTTGGCTCAGAGAAATACTTAGAGCTGAAACTTTCTTTGAAATCAGCTTTACATTTTGCTGAAACAGCATTTTTAAAAGAAAAATATGAGTGTCTGAATAACTCCTTAAAAGCTCTACTCTATAAATTTGATGTTAAAGCTACGCCTATAACTACAGGAATTATTGGATGCTTCAATAGTTTAGGGCAAAGCAGTACAGTTCAGTACCCAGAATGCAAAAGGTTTATCTGTGTTATTCATATTTCTTGTTTTAGCAAAATCAGAGTACAAATTCTGTGAGAAAAGTCTTTTATCAGGGTTTCTGACACTCATTGTTCTGTTGTTTTTCCTCCACGCTCCTTTTCCTTGGGATTTTTAGTTGGGAATGGTACTAGAGCAGATTTATTCGTAAATATATAAAGGTTTGTCTCTGGATAAACTAAAAGATGTGGGGTTTTTATCGTTACACGTCTCCAACCTCACCAAATTCCTACCCTGTCAAAGTCTGAAAGTATTTCTATAGTATTCTTATACTTACTAGGACAGGTGGACATCCTTCCTGGCTTAAGTTCCTTCCTGATCCTTCTCAGCCTCCAGTTAAAATTGGAAAAGACATTTCCCTGTTACTCATGGCAAGTGAAGTCACACCAGATAGCTCATGTTTTGAACAACCATACAAATACAGACAATGAGGTAAGCACTATGTAAAATTTCAAATGTAATCAATCAATGAATTTATATTTTGTCAGTCACCTCCAGGGTTATTGATCTAAGAAAAGAGGAAAAGCATGTATTTATTTTGACAAACTCTCACTACCTACATGTCTATCCATAAGCACACGGATCAAGAAAACAACAGTGTTTTCCAGTGTGTATTCTTTAAGAAGATTTTGGAATCAATACCTAAAAGACATCTGTAGAGAGTTTTGGAACTTCTGAACATATCCACACGAACACTTTTGTGGGCCTAGAGCAACTTATTGATAGAAACTATCAGTATGCATATGTTGCATCCAGGCAAGGCATGGGGCAGTTAAACAGCTTTTCAGTCTACATTCAGTACAGCCTACACTCTGTCTCAGATCCAGTGCCCCCTCTGTGTCTGCAAGACTTCATATTTTAGAAGCTGCATACATTACCTGAGCCTGTAATTCCTTGTCTTACTTTGAACTTAAGGTTTCCTTACTAGCAATGATCGCTCCGAGTATCGTATTATTATGCTTCACAAAGGAACAAGTGCTAACAAATATAAAGAAATTTGTTAAGAGGTTTAAGAAAATAAACCATTTCAGCTTTGATTTTACTACTTATTTTGTTTCCATTAAGCAACATCTATACATTTCTCTCTTATTGCCTAACTTTTTGCATTATGTTACTTGCAAAATGAAGCAGAGCTCGGAGCCACAGATTAGAGACAGGTTTGGTTTTTGCCTGATGCCTTCTGGTTGCACATTTGCCCCGTTTCAGGTGGGTGGAGGGCAAGTGTTCCTACATAAACTCATAGGTTAGCTTCCTTATGGTTAAACTACTCTCCTGAGAGGCTTAGATGTCAACTCAATGTTCCTCAGATTGAAAAGATCTGTGTAAATTTCAAAGTCCTCTGAAGTATTACCCAAATTATCGAAGAACTAATTCATCAGAGAACAACCCTCCTTTTCTAAGTTCTTTCTGTGTATCCATGGATGTGGGTGCTTGATAAGCTCCTGCTGGGGATCCTCATCCACCTGGCCAAGCTGGCACCATTGTAACAGGAGCTGGAGCCAGGAAAGGTCGTGTCCAGTGACTGGTCACTGGAGGGTCATGGCAGGAGCCTCTCAGAACAACACCTGGCAGCCTGGTCGAGGTGTTGAACCAGGGACTGATCCCGAGCCCATGTATTTAAGTAAAGCTTAAGACTTCATCCACTCAATGGATGGATGCAAGTGATGAATTTGTCAGTGCCTTTAGAAAAGAATCACATTTTTTTAAAAAGATGAAATAACTATTCATGGTGTAAGACCCAGAATTCACAATCTGTAGGATGTAAAGCATCTCAGAAGCCAGTTTTAAGTGATCCAAGTAACAGCAAGTATCCCCTTAAGTTACCTTTTAGTTATTTTTCCTTGCTTATCTTTTTTAAAATATTTCATTCTTCCTTTGCTTTGTTTGTGAAGGTCATTTACAATGCTTTTTTTTTTTTTTCCTTTCTTTTTTGCCTTATTTTTAGTTTTCAGATGCTTGATTATTCCTCTGGTCTCTTCTTGATCTCTCCTGCTTTTCATGCTCTTTCTGCAATGAGTTGTCCCCGTTGGTGCATGTGCAGCTAATTGCATATTTTTTTGTTGTTCAATTAGAGTTAATTTTTGCCTGTGAAGAAGGCTCCCTCCTAGCATGCACTGCATCCAAAGGAAAATAAACTACTTCTCTTCAGGTGCTATTATTATAGAACATATGTTTTCCACTGTGACAATGTTTATTTACAGTTCCCTGATACATTGAATGTCCTGATGATAGATCAATAAAAGGATGTGCTCCTGCACCAGATTATTTCTGTTTTGATAATAACTATATTTTCCTTCTCTGCACTTGAAAAAGCATTGTTTGCATTCATGTTCTTATAAGTTTATTAAATAGCTGTGTGGTAGTTCCATAAGCCTATATTAAAACATAATACTCTTTCTTTTTGAACTTAAAACCTTGTCCTCTTTTTTCTGTCATTTTCAATAAGCCACCTATAGTCTGCCTTGTTTGCCAATGAATAAAAATGTGTGGTTCAATTACAGGAGATGATGCTCTGAAGGTTAAATTACTTCACTGTGTCTCTTGTACTCTGCGTAAGGAAAGACTTTGATTAACCAAGTCTTTCACATTAACAATGATATTCTGTGTTGAGTATAACATCTTGGAATGAAAATGAGCATTTGGATTGCCCTTTTTAATCTTTGTAGCATTATAATGTTAAGGTTTCATAATTTTTTCAAACACATTCAGAGCCACAATTATTACTTTAGAGAATAATCCCATGGCTACAGCCTTGATTCCTTGAATTTACGAGTTTTATGCTTAAAATGGTTTCTATGCTGAGGTGTGAAAGGTGGCATTTTTTTATAATAGTATTTACTATTCTCACTACTACTTTCTGAATGTGAATGAATATTATCTCTTTGAATAATTCTTTCCAGAGCTCTTTTTATTTCTTTATTCTATATGAGAAAATTTGACAAAGGAAGTTCATTCAGCAATTAGTAGGTCTACAATCTTCAGCCCTATCATAACAGCCTAATTTTTAAAAAATTATTCTAAACAGTTTTTGACATCTCTTTTACTTCATAGTTCCTCAGTGTAAGACACAAACAAAAGCTATAATTGTAGATGTATGTTTATGCCTTAATGGGGTCATATTCCATGACTATTTCATATCATGTATATATTTCTAAGGCATGGCTCAAATGAAATATGAAAGTAATTAGGCTTGTAATTTTGGGCAGTACACAAATATAATCATTGTGAATGTTTGTATTCCAGTTTTCACCTTCCATCCATTCAGATTTGTACTTTTTGCGTGGATGACCTCAACCAGTGATTCTCCAGAACTCTCTTTTAGTTATCCTTGGCTTTTTATCTAACCTCTCTTCATCTGTGTCAATTGTTTCCTGTGTGGTTATTAGTAATGGAAATAAATCTCTCTTTCACTGACTTAAGCTTTGTCCCAGCACACAGGAGGTTAGTAATGCAATCTAACTCAGTTTCTGCAAGCTGCTTTTGGAAACTGTAGTCCGCCTCACACATTTGTCAGCTCTGCCTAGTGTTTCTTTTAAATGTCTATTTTTTTTTTTTTTCATAATTAGTCAGGCTATTTCTTTCTTTTGTCTTCTATGCATTTTCAACACCAAAATACCTATTGTGTTTCTATTTTTCCTACTTTATTGTGTTTCATATAATAGGTATGAAATGAGTTGTTGGTTTGTTTTTTTTTTCCCCTAATTAATATATTGCTTACATTTTTCTTGTTCAACTCCTTGTTATATTTTTAGCTGTCATTAATATGGGTCATGGAGAGACCTCCTGGAAAAAAAAAGATGAGAACAATTTGATATAAGCTCATGCTGATAATTCAGATACCCCTTAACTTCAGGACAGAAAGACTTAACAGCAAAAATCCAAAAATGGTTAATTACCTTGGTCTCTTGATTTCTTTGGGAAGCAGAGCAGTCTTAATTTCTATGCACAATGCAATGGGAATGATGGGACTTAGTGTCTCTGGCAGCTCTGGGACCTTGGGAGCAAAAAGTGCCGTCAGGACATCAGATCTCAGGATGTCTTTTTTGGGAAAACCCATAAGTCTTTCAACCACCCACAACAAAAGCATGTTCTACTACGCCCATGGAAACCAGGCTGAGTTTGCCTTTCCGTGTAGCTCAGAGGTGAGAACCATTCTCCAGTTTCTGTGCATCTTCCTACCCTTTTTCCCCAGACTCCTGATTGGCCACAGAAAAAGTATTTTTGGAGCTTCACATCACGAACTGGTGTAAAAGATTTGCCACACATCGAGGAGATGGTCTTGTTGTAGACTTAGCTCCTTTTCTTTCTGTTTCAAAGGGACCTTTAGTTTTGCTGTTGAACAACCTGAGATGGGAGTGCAGGACACAGACTTGGAATTTCGTAATTACATTCCTAGCATAAATCAGCTAAAGAAAGATGTGTTATTGCCTTACAGAAAGTGCAGCGTAGGGCAAGACAAATGAAACTGAGTCTGAACAATAGATTTGATGCAGCAGATTTACTATAAATCATATGCAAAGGTTAAGGAATTTGGCTTGTTTTTCCTCTTGAAAAAAGAAAAAAAAGAAACTTTGAGATTAATAGAAAACAGTTTTGAATCTATTAGAAGGATTGATAAAACTGCTAACACCACTCCTTTATGAATACTGATTCAAATAAAAACTGGGGGACAAAATCTACTAATTTCAAAATTTTTCGTAAATAGTCTAAGTACTTCCATAGCATATGAAATAAAATGATCTGATAGAAAAACCATCAAAGTCTATAATACTATTTTTTTCCTGACTTCTCTGTATTTTGTAATCAAGTCCTTAGCAGCCAGGAAGGCAATATCTTTGAAGAGCAGCAGTAAATTATAAAGACATTTCTCACTTTATTCCAAACATTCCATGTATTTAGATTTCTCATTTTAGGATCACGCTGCAACCGTTCCTGTACCACTAGGGTAAGAACACAAAAAAATGTATCAGAAATAGACTGAGAGCTCCTTGGATTTTGCATTTATTTGGGACCATTGCAGAATGACCTCAGCTCTGAATTAGAACATGATCTGGGAGATATCTGAAGGCATAGAATTGAAGAATACTAAATTCTTAGGGAAGTCATAGAGTGGAATTTAGATTTTCACATCATTTAGTACTTCATGCCACAATTAGACTGACTGCAGAGGTGTTATTTAAATCAATAAAATGCTCTATAGCAAGAGGTAGAACATTACCATTCAATACAAGATCATGTTGATATTCAGAATACCACTTGAGGAAAAATCCCTTAACAGCAAAAAAACAAAACATGTATCTTATTTGCCGAATAAATATAGGGCAATGTGAAGGTTGATAACCTCCAAGCACAGTCTTTCTTTTCATTATTTAAACATCCTACATTCAGATTTTTGTTCAAAATGAATGCTCTTTAATTTCTTTTCCCTCTTCTGCTTTTCTCTTTCAAGGAAGAATGGAAGAGCTGGCAATGGTCCAGGTCTCATGACAATCTAGCCAATTCACATACAAATAAGACAAAAAGTATAGAAAATTCAACAACTTCCACTCTCAACCTTCTAAGATATATGCTACAAGTATAAACAAGGAAAGATACTTTTGGGATAAAGGAAAATGCTTCAGCAGTATCCTTCTTATCCTTCTCTCAAAACAGATTCTTTGAGTGCACAGGCAACACAGCCGTATCAAAGTTTGAAGCTCTACCTGTATTATTTCATCAGTCAGTGAAACATTTAGAATTTCTCGTTACGACGTAAGCCATGGATATTGCCCCATGCGAAACTGAACTTACAGAAACATGCTGTTATTTGTTTGCCTCGCAATTATTTTTAAAACCTACAGCCATAGTCCATGTCTGTGGTTTGATGAGATCTAGAGCTTTTCTTGCCTCATAAGGAAGTATAACTTGAAGGGGAATTAGAAGCTCATAGCTTCAGCACTGCCAGGAATCCAGCACCACCAGTTTTAAGAAGAAAATGTTCCTGATAAGCAATGAAGCATTTAGCAGCTGATGTCTTGGAGGGAAATGGGGCTCCTGAGGGTTGGCTGAGCTGTCTGACCCGCTAGGGAAGCTTTTTCTGAGCAGAGCCATGTACCTTGGCGGCAGGACTGATGCTCTGATGTCTGTGGCTGTGTTCAGGGGAGGGTGATGAATCAGAAGGGAACCAAAGCCCCACCTCTGCAGCCCATCTGCAAGCCAAGCCACTGTCCTCAAGATCATAGTCAAGAGTTCTGTCAACTTAAGAAACCACACAACAACTCTTTATTTCTCTAGTATTTTTAATTTTGGAGAAGGTGGTTTTGTTCATTTTTTTTTGGGGGGGAAGGGGTTTTTTGGTGGTTTTAGTGTTGTTGTTTTTTGTTTTCTGTAAGCAGAACCTTTTTTTGTAGACTGGAGAATATTTCTTCTCCTAGAGAAAACTAGACATAAAAGGCTTTAGGGCAATACTGCCAACATTTATGGATATCCTGCAGCTCCCAGAATATTACCCACCGTGTTTGTAATGTCACTTGTGCAAATATACTACCCCTATGAGTACATTTTCAGTAGTGTAAATCAATTTAGAAACTCACTGTGCATTTATGTAAAGCCCAGATTGTATAGAGGAAGTGTAAACACTTGTCTCAATCTCATCACAGCGCAATGGCTTTGTTCCCTGGGACGTTAATTTTCCTTAGGCCTTCCACATAATACTGAACAAGTGAAAATTCTGTCAGTATGTGGTTGCCTTGCCCTTTCCTGGAACTGCCAGATGTTTACTTCAGCAACAGTCAATGGGATGTTATTGTTTTCAAGAAAAAGAACAATCAAATCTCTTTGACACTGAAAGATATGACCCACTGCTTTAATTAGCATTTTTTGCAGACTACAATCTGAAATGATAGCAAATACTCAACAGGTACAGTTTCTCCATTTAATTGAAAATGCAAATAAAAATCAGTTTGCATGCTATTTGAAAATTAACGAAGCAATTTTGCTTGTATAGTGTTGCAGAAATTTGTAAATTAATACGATCACTTTAACTTGGTCTGCAACTTCTCAAAAAAAGTTAGTTTTCTGAAATCTGTAAACTAAATGGAATCAAAAAGCATAATTGTATGTAGATCCTGTAAAGATATACCCAGAACCCAAAAATATTAATAACTCAGGGAATTCTAAGCAGCTTGCAAAATCTTCTGGTGTTTTGCACTAACAAAGTTATATTTAACATAGGCAAGAGAGCAGGGATGATATCAGTAGGACATACCATGTTATCATCTCTCTGCTCCCCTGAAGACATCAAATATAACCCATTTATTATATATCCCACCATAACACAAATCTGAGAAGTTGTCAACTTGTTTGCTGGTAGCCTTCTGTTAAAATGCTCAGCTGAAATGGGCGACTTGCTGCCCTTGAACAGCTACCTGAACCCTCATCCAGCTGCAACTCCTCAGTTATTATCTCAAATTCTGTGAGAGGCTGAGGAGAGGAGTCACTGCTTTGTGTCAGCAGAGATGGTGGAGAGGTTATTCTGCCTTTTTTGTGTTTGTGTTTAATTTAAGCTAAAGTAACAAACCTTGTCAGGATTCCTTTATTCAGTGTTCCAATTCTGCCTATTGAAAAATACATCTGTAGTCAGGAAACTATTTCCCATAAAACAAATTAAGAAAAGTGTAATGGTTATGATCTTGTGATGATGTACTCTTTAGTGGGTGAGCAACTAATTGCACCACCCTGATCATGCTTTTCTTGCAGGCAGGTGGGGAATGTTTCCAATATCCATCAGCCTCTGTTTTTCACCATTAGAGACTGCTTCAAAACTACAGCCTGTAGTTATATTCTTTTTGATTTTGTAAAATGCTGTCTGGAATTGAGAAAAAGCTGTTTCATAATGGCCACAATGTTTTATGAGATGAAAAACCTCCAGAATTCAAAATCAAGACATGCATACCTGCTTTTAACACACATGAACAAAAAAACTGCAGCAAGTCTGATGTGTCCATAATTCCTAATAGATCTTCCAACAAGGATGGAAATTAACTGCATCTTAGCAAGTTCTTAGCTGTAAAATGATGCAGGAAAGGTTTTCTTATGCTATTTGTTGACAAATAGATTTTGCCTTAACACATTGCAAAAGTACTTTCAAGAAGGAAGAAAAACCTAAGATTACAAGTGTTGAATTTATTTGAATAATCAAGAATCCTTTTTAAAAACTTGTTTTGCTACTGATTGTAGGAGAGTTTGAGTCACTGTAATTTCCCTATAAAATAACTAATATTTTGAGATTTTTAATGTATTTTACATTGACAAGTTCTGTTAATTTTTTTTCCATTTACAATAATTATGACTGTTAACATCACACATGCTCCCTATTTCACCAGCGTGGGGGATCCAAAATACATTTTAGAGGTGTTTATTTGCAGAATTCTACTTTCTAGTTTCTGCAGTGCCTCAGCCAGATCTTTGCTGTAAACTAACACAACTCTAGTGAAGCTGTGTGTGTCTTTCTGTCAGCTGGTGACCCACACTGTGTTTATTTTAATCTATTTTAAGACAGCTCTTGGAGCAAGACTATAAATATTGCAAACTGAGCAAGCAGTGCCACATTCTGCATAAGCATACACACATACATGGACTTCATGCATTAAACTTTTATGCCTCCAAAAAATCATTCTGAAGTCTCTTATCAGGCTTTCTGGATGTTTCCACCACCAAATTAGCGCAGTGGCTGTGGCTGGCAGCCACTCTCCCGTGGAGTAAAGTGTCACCTTATGTCACTGCCCTTGCAGCACAGCATACTGAGCGCTCCTCCAGTAAGTTGGATGATGAACTGGAAATGCCATTTCAGATAAGCATCCGGAATTCCAGATGCAGGAACTTCAGCAGGGAGCAGGTGACTATTCCAGTAAAGCCTGGAGCAGGTGTAGGTGACTGTGGGTAAAGGTGAGTGTCAGGGAGCTGCTCAGAGATGTGGTCCCCGAGGAAAAGGATCTCACCCCGGCTGGCCGCAGCCCTGTCCCACAGCGTGTGAGGAAAGCAGACCTGGGAGCACCCCTGGAGCATTGTTTAGAATTGTGTTTTCCTGTTACTCCTCCTTCACCAGCACAGTCATAGCTGAGCATCTCGATAGGGGGCTAGTTTTCACAGCTAAGAAACAGACGATAGAGAGAAGTGGGACAGCCCCGTAAAAACCTACATTGGTCAGGTAAAAAGAGTCAGGGAGTTATCTCATTGTAGGTGCTGCTACAACAAAAATCAGACTGATTTCTAGGTTCCAGCTAGAGGAAGTCCTTGCAAGGCCAGTGGTCTTGGTAGCCCCATAAGTGGATGTTCTGCAACTGTTCTACGCAGAAATACCCAAGAGGACAGAGACCTGGAAATCTTTCCTTTAGCTATAAGGCTTGATCATCCATAGAGCTTGATTTTAAGCTTACATAAGTTATAGAGATTGCAAATTAAAATTATAAACACCTTATTTTAAAATTTTTCACTTTATTTTCACTCTGTGTAGCCTATCTTTTATCTTTCTTTTCTCGCTTCTTCTTCTTCCTGTTTTGTATTTGGGGTTTTTGGGGGGAGGAGGGGGGAAGGGGGGACTGTGGGGCTTTTTTCAGCTAAATCA
>VZRN01003464.1:1980678-1992458 GCA_013397935.1 Dasyornis broadbenti | reverse complement strand
AGCTAAATCAACTCTGTTTAGAATTTATCAATTTTCCTGGAAGAGCAAGCTTGCTTCACTGACTGTGTAGAGAAAAATACCAGAATAAGCAGTTTTATAAAATACTAGAAATAATTTAAAATTGATTGTCTAATCTTTTAAATCAAAATTAAGGAAACATTTGGTTAAAATTCACAGAATCAATAACATCTGTAAACCCCAGCAGTTTATAACATCTCTTTCCTACAATGCCTGGGATTGTTTACTTCACTGGTTTACTGATAAAACCAGCCGAACCACGCTGTTTCGTTTGTTCCCTAATATACATCATCTTGCTAAACCTGATCTGTATATTTAAGCTGCTTTTACTTTAAAGGACTTATTATGCCTCATTTCTAAATATCTCATTTGAATACTTTTACATAAACCAGAAGTTTTACCGAGCTATCTGATCTTGAAGTAAAATGCGGCTCCCTGAATGCAGCATCTGATGCCATTTGACACGAGCTCAGGTTCTCAGACATGCAGCAAGCTCTGCTGCATGTGCTACTGTACTCAACTACAGAAGAATTGCAGCTGGAATCGTTCCTCTTTGAGGAGGTGGAAGAGCAGGAAAAGCCTGAATGCTAATTCCCAATCGGCTTGTAGCAGACCCAGCACAGCGGGAATCTGCCGAGGGTTTCGTTGCCAAAGTCATAGAAGTCCTGCTTGAAGTTGTCTGGACTGATCATTTTATAGGACATGGCTTTGGAGAAGGTATCACTAATACAAAAATATTACAGCTTTTTAGTGTTTTCTAGGTCTTTATTTTAGCAAACAATTTAAGGAAGTGTAACAAAACAAGTTTTCAGTACCTCATTGTGAAGAATTTCTAAATCATTCACTGCACATCCTAACAAGGCTCTGCAAGCACCTTCAGCCTGAAGCAAGCTCACAAAAATGCAGCCCAGATTTTCCATTTGGAAAACAATTGGAAGACAGTAACAATCAATTGCACAGTCTTAACTTCAGGCATTGCTACCAGTCCCCCTAATTAACAAGAGACATCACTCCTGACCTGCTGTCACATGAAAATTCAGAATACAGTACAAAATCTCAATAAACTGTTTCTATTAGTGGAATAAATAGAGAAGGGGGAGCAGAGCTAAGCTCGGGGTAGACTTGGGAAGAATTGTTAATTCTATATTGAGAGTTAAAGATCATTTTATTTACTGCAAGGTGTGGAACATCTTTACACTTCTTCTGTTGACTGGTGTTTTAACCACAAAAAATGCCCCTGCCTTTTCTCTACCATGCTGCAAGGCTCAGGAATGTTATCACATGAGAATCTCTTGTTTGCAGTTTCCCTTTCTGGCAGTTGTTAAAAAAATTTACAGATCACACATCTTTGGCCAAAATAGATTTTAATAGTAGGTGATGTGTTTCTTTCCTATTACATGTGTTTTCATGCTGAAAGCCATTGTTTATTACTGAAACCACAGTGTTTTTTACTCCATAAATAGCTGAGTTCTGAATTATAATCTCCCAACCTCCTTTTTTTTCCAGAATCAGAGAAATAATTAAAATTCCATACATAATTTACAGTGAAATTGTATGTGGTCTGCACTTAGTTCTCCAAAAGAATTTACATAAGGAAAAGGAAACACTGGTAAATCATCTTATTAGAGTACCTGGATGTCCTGAGTACAACCAGGACCCTTTACAGTCAGCAGCACACACCCACATATTGTAGGAGGTGATTTTCAAATAATAGAGCTTACATTATGCATGAACAGGACAAGCAAAGTTCAAAAATTATGGCTCTTCACTAAGGTCATACTGAAATCCTTATGACACAGATTATGATTTTACATATAGAGAAACCAGCCGGAATTACACAGTGTTTGGCCACAAATCTGATATTGCCTGTTGTCTTCCTTAAAAAGGCAACTGAAAAGATTAAAAACACTTGATAACTTTGAGAGGAAAATAAATGAAACTTTCATGAATTACGATGACAACATGTGTTCTCATTTCTCAGCTGTCCATTCTGCACACTGTTCTTCACATTGGAGAAAATTGCCTAAAAATGAAAGAACTGCTTGTTCCAGTAACAGCATCTTGATATATTGCAGTAAAATAATACTATTGCTTTTCTACTTAACAGGAACAGCCATAAGAACATTATAGGTGATCTTCTTCTGGCCAAGTATGATCTTAACATCATATGTTTAGTCTCTTGCACAGGGAAGAACCATGTGCAATTCACTGATCTGTCAGTAATTGTTTTTCATGTACCTATGTTCTGTTCCCCAGAGCACCTTTGTCTCCAGAGTTCTTTGATTGTAAGTAAACTTCATTTTTTTCTTCCTGTCCCAAAATATCAGTTGTCACTGAATTAAGACAACACACACCCTGTCTCAGAATATTAAGCTTTTGACCATCAAGTAAAAAAAAAAAATGCAACATCAAATAGAATAGTTACACCTTGAAACACTTCTATCATAGCATTTTGCCCTATTAAGCAATCATGGACTTTGATGGGAGGATCTCTGATTGTGGCATGTAAGACACTCAAAGATTCTGCATCTGTGTGCACATCTCAATTCTACTAAAGCCTTTTTTATAATAAATATCTATTTTAAAGAGCCAGATCATCTTTAGAAACACTGATCCCTCCCACATTATTGCAGAGCATGGGGTACAGGAAAGGTGAAAGGAGTTAGTCAGTCTAGCAAAACCTAGGCAAAGTGTTGAGGAAAGTAAAATTGTACCTCTAAAATGAATGATCAGAGAGTACTCATGGCTCAGCTTACCTGAAATGTTCTTGGATTCCCAGGTAAAGATATTTGAACTATAAAATCAAGGGGGAAAATAAACTCATTGTCAGATTAAGGATTGCAGCCCTAAATTGGATTGCAAATTTAAAATACAGTGACCATATAGTTACAGTGAGATCAACAGAAAAGTTGGGATAAACTGATTTACTTGGAAGTGATTAGCCATGCCAATTACCATGGATTGTAGAATAATAGAATCTTTTCAGGTTGGAAAAGACCTCTAACACCCAAAATGTTAACCCAGCACTGCCAAGCCCAGCACTAAAACATGTTCTTAAGAGCCACATCCACAAGTCTCTTAAATACCTCCAGGGATGGCGACTCAACCAGTCCTCTGGGCAGCCCATTCCAGTGCATGACAACCCTTTTGGCAAAAATATTTTTCCTAATATACAACTGAAACATCCCTGGCACATCTTGAGACCATTTCCTCGAGGCTTGTTGCTTGTGAACAGGAAATGTCTCAGACACTTTTTGTCCCAAGATCTTTTTTTCGCCTTTGGCACTTATCCTATGATTAGACTCAGCCACCCTGAGCAAAACGATACTCTGCAGCTCCCTGTAAAGGGTCCACACTCACTGTGGCATCTCAGAGGTGAAGAACATTTGTCATATGTAGAAATGACTAGAAAATATAACATTTTCTCTGTTGGGCGTTTGTAAATTTTTATTTTCTGAAGCTCGTAACTCATCCAAATACAGAATTCTCATGAAAAAACTCATAGAGATTTCCTCCAGTTTTTTGTATCCATCTACTCAGGCAAATCACTGAGCATTTCTGTCACCCATTCTCTGAAATAGCTGTATTTTTTTTCTAAAACTAGCACTGAAGTATTCTGAAAAAAACCATTAAAGTCTAATAATTATAAGCACCTAAATCAGGGCCTAATAAGAGCAATTTTGGGCCTTCTTATTTGACATCTGTAATATATAATAACTCCAGGTAGAATTAAAAAAAAAAAAAAAAAAAAAAGAGATCTTACCTTATCTTAAGAAGAAAAGGAGATGAGAAAAAAAATACCGATTTTGAAGAACATTTTGACATTTCAGTTAAAACATATTCTAATGAGAGTTTCCCATCCTTTATCTGCTGATTCCCCTGGTCTTGAAGTGGGTGTTTTTATTCACTGTTAAATTTAAGAAAGCAAAATAATTTAAAAAAAAAAAAAAACAAAAAACACAAGTCTATTCTTCTTCTTCAGTATAATAAGCAATGCAAAATTCCATAAATAAATGAAAATATTTGAATTCTGGACACAAAAGAAGTCAGAAGAAAATGCCATGAAAGCTGCATTTTAATTTGTCCCTTCTTTGTCTAGGGAGAACCTTTCAAGGTCACTTGCAATTAGAAAAGCTTCGAACTCTTTTGTTGAGGGAGAGAAAAAAAAGAAAATAATTACCTCAGCAGCACTTTGAAAAGACTGTGTAATGCATTTGAGTTGAAGAAGGACTTATCTTGAACCATCACTCCAGATCCACATCTTTGGATCTAGTTACCATTTAGCAGACAAAGAATGAATCGACTTACCATCATAGCATGAGAAAAGACCAGCTCTGCTCTTCAAGTGCTTTTAATCTGATACTGGGGAAGTTATTTAGGGGGAGCATCTAAACGTGGTTTAGGTGTCTCAACACCTTTGAGTGCAAAAGGACCAGATACTGAAAGGTGCATGGATTACTAGTGAAGCAGATGATTGCTTTCTAGGAGTTAAGGATGAAAGGCAGTCCTCAAAAGCAGAAATCTCACAAGGTTCCTCTCAGTATTGTTTGATATTAACACATTATTATAAAATTTCATGCTAATAGCAAAAAGGAGTAAAACACCCAAAATTGCACAAAGATTTGGGAAACAAAGATATTGCTACTCTTTTTAAAATGTGTCTCTTGCAGTGTTAAAAATAATGAATACATACAAGGGGAGCAGATGATTAAATCCAACTGAAAATTATACTTAAAGTTAGGCTTATATTTAATTATCAGGGGCCTGTATTGCCCTGCCCCCAGGCTAGAGCTATGATGTGCCAGTCTGGGTTGGGCCAACCCTGCCCACCCATCTCAGAGAAGGCAAAATTCAGGGGTGCCAACAAAGGAGTGGGTGTCATGGTTTGAGCCTGGCCAAATGCCAGGTACCCCTGAATTAACACATCCACACCCAGGGCTCATGAGTTGAGATAAGGAAACCCGGGAGAAGACGCACTCAGAATAGGCAAAAGAGGACTAACTTAGGTTGCAAAGTGATCTAATTTATTACTAACAGAGTCAGAGGAGCAAATGAGAAGTAAAATAAACCCTTCAAGGCCACCGTTTCTCTGCTCACCCCCCTCCCTCCTTCCCAGCAGCTGCACAAGGGAACAAGGCATGGAGGGGGATAGGTCAGTTCATCACCCAGATCTTCTTCCCCTGCCTGGGGAGAGGCTCTTTTCCTCTGCGTAGCCATGGGTCTCACCGTCGGCAGCCCGCCCGACACTGCTGCAGTGACGCTGGTCCCCACACAGGCAAGCAGTCTCCCCAAAACTGCTACGGCGTGGGGTCCATCTTCCACGGGGTACAGACCTCTGAGCCGGGCCGTTTCCATCTCGGGAGCAAGGCTTCTTCTCTTTACCGGACTTCTGCTGGGCTTCTCTCTCTCTCTCTCTCTCAGGCACCCACCCACTCCATGTGGGGCACTCAGTTCAGTCTCAGGGTGCAAGTCAAGGCCTGTTTCTCCACTAGGACTCCCTCTGGACCACGGCCACTTTCAGGGTATCCACTCGCTTTGGGGCAAGTGGATCTCAGCATTTCCCGTGGGCCCCCATGGGCTGCAGGGGCACCCCCTGCTTCACCATGGGCCTCACCACGGCCTGCAGAGGCTGCAGAGCTCCGGCGCCTGGAGCTCCCCCTCCCCCTCCTTCTCCACTGACCTTGGTCTCTCCATGTTGTTTTCCCTCACATACTCTCACCTACTCCTCCTCCTCTGGCTAAGGAAAAGTGCGTGCACCCATTGTTTTGATTTCGTCTTAAATATGTTTTTCACAGAGGCGTAACCAACATCTCTAATTGGCCCAGGCTTGGCCAGCAGCATGTCCATCACCTCGGAGCTGGACATGGTGAAGGCTTTGAGAAGCTTCACCGAGGAGCCGTCTTTGTGGGGCCACCCCCACTAGAAAAACCTGGGCCAAGCTAAACCCTGACATTGGGTTAAGGGAGCCTTCTTCATTAAGAATAAAGATGGGTATCACAGTCTGAAAATGCTGGAGAGGTACAATATAATCCCTCAAGCTCTGCTTTTTCTCTCCTTTCAGAGGTGCTTTTTACAAGGTTGGAGTATTTTTTAGGAGAGAAATATGGCAAGTCTGATTTGCATAGTGCTATTTATCACTGCCTACAGATCCTCCACAGAAAGTTATAGAAACCCTGAGAAGCCCTGGGGATGTCTGTTCCCAACCACAGCAAGCACCTAAATGCTGTACAGGAGTCCATCACATGCAGAAATATCAAATGTATTTTTATAAAAGGTTCCAGTTTTTGTCTCTGTCACCATGTGTAGTGGGTTGAATGCAGCTGGACACAAGGTGACCACCAAAGCCACCTGCACCTTCCTCAGCCGGACGGGGAGAGAGAATGTAGGGAAAGGCTCATGGGTCGAGACAAGGACAAGAAGAGTTCACATACTAGTTACCATCATGGCTAAAACAGACTTGATTTGGGGAAAATTAAGTTAATTTATTACCAATCAGATCTAAGTAGGGTAATGAGAAAAAACCCCAAAACTTTAAAGACCTTCTCCCCACCCCTTTCTTCCTCCCTGGCTTAACTTCACTCCTGAATTCTGTCCCTCCTCCCCACGAATAGCAGAGGGGGATGAAGAGTGGGATCCGTCCCGTGACAGTGAGTTTCCATTAACTTCTCCAGCATGGGTTTTTCCCACAGGCTGCTGTTCTTCATTAACTGCTCCAGTATGGATCCCTTCCGTGGAGTGCAGTCCTTCAGGAACAGCCTGCTCCAGTGTGGGTCCCTTCCAAGGGCCACCAGTTCTGCCAGAAAACCTGCTCCATCATGGGGTCCATGAGGCCACAGGTCTTGCTGGGAGTCTGCTCCAGTTGGGAGCTGGGAGGCTTCCCATGGGGTCAGAGCCTCCTTCAGACATCCCTCTGCTCCAACGTGGGATCCTCCACCAGCTGCAGGTGGATCTTTCTATAAGATCTTTTTCTATCTTTCATTTTTAAAAAAACACACGTGTGTGTCATTTTGTGTGTTAAGAGAAATCACTGTGCAATGGACCTAGTTTAAGCCTTAAAAAAAATTCTGTCAAAACATAAAATTTCACAGGTTCTAGCTTCTGTGCCACATTTTGTCATTTCAGTAGAAAATTAGAAATATCTTTTTCATATATATTTTCAGTTAAAATTAATAAATTAATAAATTAATAAATTAATATTGATATATTTTAACATAGACATTAACAGGAGATTCTGCAGAAAGCCAGACTTTGTGATAGATTGTGATATATATCAGAGCTAAGTGTTTAAAATCAGGACCATAGAAGAGCCAGCAGGGTGACATACCCTTGTCTGCAGTGTGCACTTGAAGTCCTTTCAGGACTGCTCTGCTCTTTCTGTCTGGTATATGCATTCAGAGAAAGCATCCACCTACAACAATGAGATTAAGAGATTTTCAGTCTCTCATGTGGGGTATGGTGACTCCTACTAGAGTAACATGAGAAAAAACCCCAACATTTAAACAACCAGTGGCACTGTGAGACTTATGTCATGTCATCAAATTAAATAAATTAATTTTCTTTCAGAGAGGTAATACCAAGAAAAATTTATACAAAGGAAATGCATTGAATCAACTCACAAGAGCTTAGATGTGCACCATTTCAATCCCTACTTTCAACTTCTATATATTTCCCAGGCTTCTAAAAGACCTCTCATTGAATCAAATAGCTGTGGAAAAACAAGTATCCTCTAAATAATGCAAAATACCAAACACATGGTAAATAATTCTCTTCATAAGAAGCAAGATTGATTTTACTTTTGATTATCTGTGCTACACAGAAATACCTTTTCCAATTAAGGTTAAAAAGTTAATGTTACAGAGTCAACAACTTGACAAAATAGCACATTAATCAGGAACTACGAACTCATTGGAATTCCACATATTATGCTAAAGGAGCTATTTCTGGAATACTAGACAAGTTGTGAGATACAGAGACATGTTCTGGAGCACTGATCAGCCAGGCCTTTTTAACCACAACATGTGCATTGCACCAAGAGCATATTGTTAACCAAGCTACTTAAATATTCAGTCTCTCACCTCTTATTTTCTTCAGGAACAATCAGGAGCCTAAACAGTCCAAATTATTTCTATAAAAATGTTACATTCCATAAAAATATTTTCTTTAAAGGTAGCTGAATGTGTCTATTATAACAATACAACCACAGTCAGCTCTTAACTATAAGGATGTGCTTCCTCTCCTGACACCCAGTGCTGCAGGGACCTTGCTGCTGGGACTGTTGTCACCACCTTGTCCTGCTGGGACTATTATTGCTTTGTCCATAACAGGCAGGCAAAGTTAATAAAGCTACTTGGACCCTGCTGTGACTGGATCTGGAACAACCTGGGCACTTAGCTTGCCCAAAGGAAGTACAGGAGCTTACAGCAGCTTCCCTTTCCTGAAAGGGCTCAAAACCAGGAAGCAAGTAGGCAAATAAGAAGATGGGAGGAAGTGATGTGTCCTTGGGGTTTTTGTGCTTGGTTTAGTGATGAGTCCTCAGGTGGAGCTGTCGGTGCTTTATACCTCTGAAAATCAGACCACAGACAGCTTAAAGTATATGTAAATCTTTCTAATCAGGACAGCCCCATAGTTGTGGTTCTTGTGTTCCAGACTGGAGGCAAGATACAGTTTCTCTAGACAGCAAAACTGTAAAACAGATGAGCTGTTGCAAAAGCAACCTGCCAAAAAGATTCAATTCATTGGAGATTCAATTGTTGGCCCCCATCAAAATGATGGACATTTTCAAAGGACTGTGATAACTTCAGGGTGTTATGTCTTCACATTCCCACACGTCAAACTCGAATTAAGATGCTGGAGTAATGTTTGAATAACATGTTGTCAAGGCTATAGGATTATGATCCCATCATCATGAGTGAGACATGAAAATATGTACAGACAGATAATGTTGGTTGTAATGAAGGGTATCAAATATAAATATTAAGAACAGTTTCAGAAAAACAAAACAATTACTTGACAATTTTGTTAATGGACACAGAATAGCAATCTGCTCCTGGCTTTATACTGATCACAGTGAAGCAAATGAAAGAAGTAATAAAGAGAATAAAATAATGATAAAACTTGTTTTTCAGGTAAAATTGTAACTTGAAACACTATCATGAATATGGTTGTTATTATTTTTCTAATTTTTTTACCTTGCACAAAGGATCTGTATTCTCTCACTGTATAACCAGAAATAAGAAGATATAATGAAAAGAAAAAATATGGTCATTAATTTCACTTTGAAGACCTTTTTTCTTTATACCACAGAGTTGCTACACAAGGACAATTCATAATTTGGCCTCTGGCAGAGAAATACTCAAAAGGAATAAATAGAAACATCTTATGATACCTGCAGTAGTAATAACCTTGGTAACAATGCCTCAGAGAATGATAAAGAGCAGATCACAGCTCCAAATGTGGCAGGGAGGCAGTATTTGAAGTGGTATCTACACACCATCACTCATATTTCGGATTTCAGCACATGTGGCATTCCCATATCAGCTCCACTAAATATTGGACTAAACTCTGTTCACTGCTGCTTAAACAGTCCTTTTAAAATCAGTGGGATTTTATGGGTTTAACTAAAATAATTTGGTCAGGACACCAAAGATGAAAATAACCTTTTTGCATACTATTAGTCTGGACCCTGCCCCATATGAATTTTAACTTAAAAAAACTTCCCACAACATAGCAATGTCATGGAAAGACTCACGGTTTTGAGGAAATTTTCTGTGAAAATTGAGAACAGCAAAAGTGTCAGCATGATCATGGAGAATCTCTATGTTCTAAAGAGTAGTCATGAGAAATAGTGTTATTCATGATCCACTGCAAATGCCAGAGTGAATTTGTGAAGGTCCATCCTTTCCCCACACACACCATGTTTCAGACTTACAGCTGGAGGACTTGTTTTGGCAATGAAAGACAAGCTTAGCACCACTGCAATTCCTTGTGCACACTGCTAAAGTTACAATGCTGATGTTGAATCTAACTGTTCATGGAATGGAAGTAGAGAGTTCCATTTCTAAACAGTCCCATGATACATGAACAAGTATTACAAAAAAACCCCAAGGTAAGTTTACATGATCTCTAATATTAATATCAAGCTTTTTAAAGTTAATTTTCTCTGTTTTTACATAGGATGGGGAATAGAGATCAAGCATATGATCTCAGGAAAGATGCTTCTTAAATGTGATTTTATTCCTAATCTATGTAAATGACATGGCATTCTCCTTGAATTAATCCTGCATGCACTTATAGTATTTTTTTTCTCTCAGAATATGGTAAAACTGGAAAAGGTAGAGAGAAAGAAGGCAAGGGCAGTCAGAGGCATGAGATAACATATTTGGCGAAGCAAACTGGGATTCTTCAATCTGGAGAATCTTTATAAAAGGAGAAGTGTCATGGCTGGAGCAAATAGGGAATGGTATTGCCTCTCACAATTCTATATACAGGATACGTCACCTGGAACTAGGATGTGGTAAGCTGAGATGAAACTAAAGAGGTTTAGCTGAGCTATGAAGTTGCTTGTGGAGGATGAGTTTTAAAAAGTGATGGGAAAATCCACAACAATACTGTCCACTGTGGGTTATTAAACAGAAGCCCTGTACCATGAAGTTCCTGAGTCACAGTTGTTGTGTACTAGAGGAACATCTGGAAAAAAACATGGTTTGTCATCCACTTCCACACTTCCAGATCATGTAGCAAAATACTGGGCTAAAATATCTCTGGCTGAATGTTGTTCAGTAACATCTTACAAGGTATGTAAGAGTTTTTCTAAATATGTTTGTTAAATGGCTCAATATACTTGATGTAAACAATACACGTACAATGAAATGAGAAATAGGCTCAAAAAACCTCACTGACTTATTAATATTTATAACATCGTTTCATGTTATAGTATCCTGATGTGTAGCTTGGGATTTCAAACTAACCCATATATTCACTATTTAATGTAATTTTTCCTTTTTAATTCATTAGTAAGAAATTCTTACTTTTTCCTGATGTATTTAACATTTATTTGCTATTATGAGGTCCCAGCCCTCTGCTAAAGAAAATGAAAAACATTTAGCTAGCAGCCTCAAATAACTGTTTCTGTTTCCATTGTTGTAGAAAGCTTTGGTATGATTTCTTCTTTCTAAAATTTTCTTAATATTTTTCGTTGCAAAGCAGGTTCTAACCGATGCATTAGTAACCAAACTAGTAACAGATTAGCAATCTCATTGCTAGTCCTGGATGGGTTTTGTGAAAGTTTGAGATGTCAAAACAAGTAAAATGAAACAAATATAGATTTACACTGAACCCCCTTTTATGTACTGACATTAACAATCCTACAACTACACACCAAATTAATATTATCCTGGTCTAGTGGAACATGTCCTTGTCCATGGCAGGCAGGTTAGAACAAGATGATCTTTAAGGTCCCTTCCAACCCAGACCATTCTCTGATTCTGCATTAGAGCCAGAACCAAAACACAAGCAGCCCTGGCTTCCAGGTACCATCAGATCACAGTTCTGAAGAGATTAGACAGTGCGTGTTAACACATTTCAGCTCAGCTGCTTCAATCTGAATGCTCAGATTTGTCATTTAAAAAAAAATCTAATCCTGGAGTTTCTCTATGTATTCATTGAGACTTCCAAATAGTGAAGAAAATGTAAAAGCTGAAGATTCTCCACTTAGCTGCAACTGACACCTGTGCAAGAAGGACAAACTGAGCAGGAAGAAAAAA
>VZRN01003464.1:1953918-1980667 GCA_013397935.1 Dasyornis broadbenti | reverse complement strand
AACAGGTTGGGGGGGGGGGGCAGGGAGAAACTCTTAAAACAATAGTTGAAGCAATTATGCCTTCCAACAACCCTCTCAGCCACTGCCACACCTGCTTTCCATCTATCCTTATTAACAAGTTTAATGCAAAAAATTAAAAACTAGAGACTTGCAGAATCTAATCACTCATTACCAGCTGTTTTGTGCAGATGTCAAAAACGAAGACTTTCAGGTGGGTTACCTGAACCACAAACAACCTGCAAAAGCTTGGGTCAGGTGTTTCAATCTCCTCATATAAAACATATTGGAAAGGAGATCTGGTTGTTTGGAACAAAAATAGCATTTTAAAAACCTGCAATATGACTACTGTGGATGAAGGGAAGGAAGAAGCACTAAAAAAAGAGATGGCCTCAGCAGGAAAGTGCATGTCTTCAAGATAGATAAGAACGTTCTGTTTCAAAGGTTTGCACTCCTATCCCATTCCAAGGAAAGCCATTATCTTGTGGTCCATGTTGTGCATTTTCAAAATTAGCAAACAGGTGTTAAATCTGGTATTTGACAGCTATAGCAATGACAGGCATTGTCTTCACAGCTGTGGTATCTGGCAGCCATTGTTGCCATAAGAAGTGCTGGCAATTGAAAGAACAATTTGCATTATTTTGCAATTGCATAGAAATTACCATTGTGCAGTCACTGCAGCCATCAGTCAACTCTTTGGGCAGAGTATTCAATATCTTTTGTATCAGTGCAGGCAGTAGTCCATTAATCTTGTAAACTGGCACTTTGCATCGACGTGTTACTTAGTGGATTAGGTAAATGTGTGAACATAATCTCTGCAGCTCCATGAGTTATGAGCTCTTCAGGCTATTATAGTTAATGATGGAATGAGACCGGAACATCCACTGTGACCTTTCTCTCTAACCTTGGGAGAGCACACTCTCCTGATTACTGCTGTCCAGTAGAAGGCTCAAAGCTGAATTTTCACACGGAACTGAGAATTCCCGTATCTCCACCCCAAGACTTGACAGATCCTGAAAATCAGATCCACAGCTGTGAAGTAAAGGAAAGGGGTTGTAATGCCAATGCCAAGGCAAACTTTTCCTATTTAGAGAGTTATAGGTAATTCTGGGACAGGATTAGGAACTGGCAGGGATTAGGAACTCCCTTGAATGCTGTCTGCTGTCTCATTCATTTTTTCATTAGGGGCTTCCCGTGCAAAGTAGGGATGGTAAACAAAAGATTACTTTTGGGCCCCAGTATCACCTCCCTTCTTTCAAAGAACTCTCACAACATTTTTATGCACATTTTCTGACCTAGTCTTCAATTCTAGGCCAAAATAAAAATATTTTGCTTCCAAAACGATTTTTTTTTTTTTACTAATAAAATCGGAAGTACTGAAGATACTTCTGCTCCATTGTTCATAGAAAGATAAATATTATTTTTTTAATAGGACTTTGTCGAATCCACAGGGCCACAGAAGGTGTTTCTCAGCCTTTGTTTTTACTAAAGTGGAAGACTAAAGAGCACATTTCTAATGATTTGTTCATCAGAAAGTGTTCCAATAGACCTATAATTAAAAATTAAGTGTTTTAAAAAGAAAATTTGTAAATCAAACTGTTTGCTTAACTTCATGTTTAAATATATCCTAATAAGCAATGTATTTCTGCAGTGAATCTGCCCTAAATCATTTTTTGGAATTATTTATATTTTTGGAATACACAGCCCCAATACATAAATATTATGTTTAGATTGATTTATTTTAGTATTTATACACAGTCTGTTCTTCAAGCTTCTGGGCTTTTAATTAATCTGGATTTGGGGCATAAATTCTTTATGCTTTGATTAATACCAAGCAGGTTTTATTTAATTAAAGAGACAGACTGGTGAGAGACATTTTAATCAAAAAATTCATATGCATACAGTACATCTGTATTTTTTAATACAAGCTCAGGCACATTAAAACAAGATTTATTCTTTCTCAGCTGTTTTCCTTTTTGAATTATGGCATATTTCTGGTTCATGTGAAGAGTTACCTTCATGCACTCATTTGATCCCCTGCTCCTCTCTCCTCAGAACAGCAGAGCGAGGAAATAGTATGAGGTGACAGGAAGAAACAGAATAAAAAGGGACAAAAGTAAACTAATCACATAGTAAGAAACTTGTTAGATACCTCTGAATTTTCTAAAAGCAAAAAAGAATGGTATAAAAGCCATTTTTTGAGGTGCAAAGTAATTCCATGAAAATACATGAAAATTATTGAAGTGAAAAAACAGATTTCACAAAATAGTATCATATGGTCATATCATCATCAGCTATGCAGCTAAAAGGTTCGTTTTCAGCCATGTAGCTAAGAGGTTAATTTTAATATACTATGCATTCATTTTTCTATGGAAAACTGTCCCAGAGTGATAAACATTTAGATCAAGCTTTGTGCCTGCCTACATTGTGTTCCTATATGGTCATTAGCATAATATCATCTTAAAACTTTTGATTTTTCAGCACATTTATTTACTGCTCAACTCTCTCTATCCATGTTTGGGCTTTTGTTCATCTGTAATATGACAAAATTTCATCTGTAATATGACAAAACAGTATTTTTAAAAACAGAAAGTATGGTCTTCACAGTTCATAACACTGTTACAGTCTTTTAATTTTTCACAGAGCTGGAATCCCAATTAAGAATCAACAACACTGTAGTTAGAGAAGGCTACAGTATTTTTGGAAGGATGAGATCAGTTCAAATGAATAGTACAATCTGTCTTTTCTCCTGGAGGGGTTAAAAATATCTGGATGCAGCATTTGAAGACACAGTTTAATGGCAAATATGATGGTGGTGGTACTAGGCTGGTGTTGGACTTGATGATCTTAAAAGTCTTTTCCCACCTTAATGATGCTGTGATTCTCTGATTCTGATTCTATCTTCAATGCCATTGGTTAGAACTGAAATTACAAGAAAGAGAGCAGACAGTGGTGGCTGCAGAAATGTTTATGTCTTCATTACAGATGCCAAAATTTAATCAGAGGTGACAAGGATGTGACCCAGAATGCAGCCCTCTTCAGAGGAGCCAGGAAACCTTGAGGAGAGGCAAGGGCATTGTGCAATGTAGGAAAACACTGAGACATAATCATGGGCAACATTTGTCTCTCTCTGCTCTTAATTTTACCTCTCTTGCTTTCCGAATTTGTGCTGATAGGTTCTAGTTTAACATATCACATATTTTAATAAAACCTAGGTTTAGCAGTTTGTCTTTTTTCAAAGCATATGTTTTAAAGATGGGAAGAGTAACTTTTTTCAAAGCACGGGCTATTAGATCTTCTGCTGAAAGATGCTGTTATAATTATTAGAAGATTTGAACAGACAGTCTTCCCCAGACAAAAAGGTTTAACTTTCTCTAACTCAGTCAAGAACAAAAGCTGAGAGTTTATGACAGTTTATTTGCAAACCAATTTATACCTCAGTTAATGCCCAAATTAATTTTTGAGCTTTTCAGAAACTTTTTTCCCCCTAAACTCCCTGACTTTGGAGCAGAAAATATGTTAGATGAGGATCCTTTAAATCTAGACATGATATCTACACCTAAATTAATTCATTCTCTATTCCCTTGATAAACAAGAAACATCATCCTTAAAGCACTGTCTTGGTACTCATCTGTAAAGACTATAAAAGTAGCTAAGACTTATGTCCAATTTTCTGAGTCTAATGCAAAAATTGATGGATCCCATCACATGACTACAAGAGGAAGAACAGAAGCTCATGTTCAGAAAACAATTTGTGTCATTGCCTTGCCTGGGGAATTTATAAATAACTTGGTCATAGAAGCAGGTAACTATTGGTCTATAACAGACAGCATGTAACAAGGAGCATGATGGGCAGCAGCTCACATTTTTATAATGTTGAACAGAACAGCATTTCTCTAAATAATCTCCAGAACTTCAAAAATCAGTACATACCAAGCCATCCAGATTCTGAAATCTGTACCTGTATGCAACAGCAGGTATCTGTATCCAAAATAAACACTCTGGAAACAGAGGGAAAACCTCTGTCTGTGTCAGTAGACAAATTGTAACAGCCTTGGAGTTAATATTTTTTTTAAAAAAATAACAAAGGCCCCATGTTTTTGTTGTGTGGGTTTTGTTGTTTTGTTTTTGTTTTTTGTTTTGGTTTTGGTTTTTTTTCTCTTTTGTTTGTTAATTTTGGGGGTTTTTTGGGTTTATTTTGGTTTTGGTTTTTTGTGGGGTTTTGGGGGTTTTTTGTTTGTTTTATTTGTTTATTCTGAAAAGGTGTCCACACTACATGATTACAAGAAATAAATATGACCAGAGGTATCCAGCCTGCTTCCTGGGCATTCTTGGAGGTTGCCAGTGCACTTCTAAGAGTTCCACAGAAGCTGACTGAGAAAAGCAGTTCACAGTATATAATATTACAAACAGAAAGAAGAGCAAGGTCACAAAAAGAAAAAAATTAAATTGAAAACCTCTGACCTGGATTCACAAGGTAACAAATAATACCACCTACGAAGTAGAATTCCTCTTTTTAATAAAACCGTCATTAGTTAAATTAAAAATAAATGCAGGATTAACATATTGCACATGATAACGTCATTCAAACACAGTTCACATGGGGTCTTCAGATACAATAGATTAGACCAATGATTTTAATTTTTCATTGAATTTGGGTGCCTGAGAGCAGATGTAGGAAGTTTTGTCTGCCTTCACAAATCACCTCAGTGGTCACCACTCTTTCCAGTTTAATGTCCCTAAGATATATTTGTGCCAAGACATTTGAGTGTTCAAGGTGTGCAGTGACGTGTTTTAGAGAAACAGCCACAGAGCTGCTCCCAATCCCTCTGTCTGACATGCTCTTGAACACCAGTTTATGGTGTTTCATCAGCTGCTTCAAGGGTTCCTTTTCACGTTTTGCATCAGCTTATACATTTAGGAGCAAGACTCTTAAATACGACAGTGATATAGAATAGTCACCAGTGAGATGAACCAGCAGAGCCTCTCAGAACTGCAAACAGAGGAGGCTGTGCTGTGCTAGTGAGAGATGTCCCTGCCCATGGCAGGGGGATTGCAACAAGATCATCTTTAAGGTCCCTTCTAACACAAACCATTCTATGCTCATACAATTCTATTCTGATGGTTCATGATGAGCTGAAAAGCACAGCTAAAAAGTTGGTAAATAATTTGTGTATCCCAAATGTGCTGAGAACCTGCCAAAAGGAAAAATTGTTACAAGTGCCATGCAGATGTGTTTCTCAATTTTCCTCATAATTTTCCATGTTGGAAAAAATCCAATGATTAAAAACTGATTTAATAAAAATTTCTGTGGAGATCGATTTGTTTTATAAGTAGAACTCATATCATATATTGTGATTCATTTGAGGTGGATTAGTTGCCAAGTATATAATAAACAACACACAGTTCTGTTCTAGTACTTTGTTGAGCACTAGAACCTGAATTTATTTGGCTTTTAAAATAATCTGCTAAACATTCTGCAAAAAGCAAATATTACAAAGCTCATGAGGAGCTTTCCAGAAATTTCAGCCCCTATATCCACTGAACTTAATGCAATTCCCTGTGAAATTAGACCCAAATCTCGTATAAGCCTCACATACTGAAAAGATTTTGAGGAGAATTTGTTATTATCCTCACTTTAAACCACACTCCTCTTCATTGAACTGTTATCACTAGGAAAGCAAGTGATGCTATTGCAGTTGATGTTCAGGTCAGGTTGAGCAATGAAGACATTGTTACTTTTACTTTTAGATTCATACCAACACCATGATCTAGTTTTCCCAGCGTAAAGTGTACAGCTCTCAGGCATCTTCCTTCACATCTTATGTCACTGTGACATCAAAGACCTTGAAGATCATGATATACCAGTACAAGGAGTAAGGAAATAGAAGGGTTTTGTTTAGATGAAAAAAATGCAAAATTTCTTAAATCAGTAGGGAGCAGCGTGATAATATCAGGCTAATGTTTATTGATGGGAACATCTTTTGAATAATATTTTTTATATAAAACAGCAAAGTAATGTAATTGTTATGAGAAGAACAGCACCACACAATACTTCTGTCTTTATGTGTATATTGTTTTTCCACCCTTTTTAAAAGATTAACATTTGAATTTATTGATTGTACTCACAGAGAAAAGAGTTGCAATGTTCCAAATAGCAGTCAGACTTCCTGTCTAGAAGGAAATTTTGAATTTCATTAATTACTTTATTACCACAAATTGTTGGAAGAAACATGTGTTCTTGGATGTTAATTAATAGCTCATTATTATTATACAAATTAACTTGGCAGCACTGTGTACCGTATATTTGTGGAATAATGAATTACATTAAAGGGAAGCCAAGATGGCAAACACTGAAGTGCATGCATCTATTATCTGCTTCTTATAAATGCATAAACCTTTCCTAGGGCGTTAAATAGAAATCCTAATGAGAGGCACACCAGAGTTAAAAGGAAAAAAAAAAAAAAGAAAATAGAGAAAAGGATAAAGAGCAATGCACATACAGCTTGAAGTACTGAGCATCACACTGAGAAACTGTAGCTCCCACAAGCATTTGCTCTAAATGGATTGTCATAAAAGATGGGGAATCTGACAATGTACTGCACAGTGGTGTAAGTTTTGAGTCTGATCTCTGAAATTAACAGTAGCAATGAGCTCGTGTCTACAGCTCTGAGCAGTCCCTTCCCTTCCCTTCCCTGTCCTGCTCTCTCTCCTTTCTCTGTGTTAATATAAAGGAAAGCAGTCTGAATTAATGTATAGCGAAAGAAATAAGAGTTATTCCCGTGGAGAAGAATAGTCAATGTGTTCGTGAAGTAAATACACTCCAACAGCTCCTGATTTTTCTTTCTACTTGAAGTCAAAGAGATCTAGTCTTCCATATGCATTGTTCTACCAGACATGCAAGTTTTTTTGTTGTTCTAAAGTTGCAGTATCAAAATCTAGAACCCTCAGTGTTCAGACTCCCTGATTAAAGTGTACAAACTCCATATATTTGAACTCCAATTCCAACATAGTCATATTATTTTCTGTGTACTCATTCCCAGCCTTTTGCCTTGTCCCTGATTTTATTATTTATTTAAAACTAAATAAAACATTTGTTTGGAGGCCCTACTTAGATTATCTTCAAATCCTATTTCATCTCTGTATTAATGACCCTGTATTTCTATATGGTTCCAATTTTTAATAGTTCGACATTTTTACAATTTGGCATTTCTCATGTCATTTCTCTGAACTTTTCTCTATCCAGAGTATTGTATTCTCTGCAGTTCTGTTCTTTGTCTTATCCACTTTAAAGATTCTCTACTTACTCCAGTAACAAGAGATTCTCTTCTACCACATAGAGATTTATATCAAATTAATCTGGCCTGGAAGGTATTCCTTACAAGTGTTTCCACCTTCTGTGCAAGGACAACTCCCATTAGTTTCATTTAAAGTTTCCTCAAAATTTAATTGCAGAAGACAGTCTGACCTGTTCGTTTCCCTAATGATTTCTCTGACCTTCTCATATTCTATTTTTTGTAAACCAGTAGTTGCTAGTTTTGTTTTTCTCTTGTTTAGCTTTTAACTTTATTGTAGTGAAATCTCTCTTATCTTCTACTCCAGGGTTATTTTTTATTTAGACTTTTTTATTATCTCTCCAATACTTATGAGAACAGATTTTAAACCCTTTTTTGTTTGATTGTTAGAGAAATCTAGAAGCTTTTATATCAGTATCAGCAATGATAATGCCTATTCTATCTGTAAAATGTTCAAGTCCTTCATAATAACACAATTTCTAGCACTGTTTATTTCTCTAAATATCCCATGTCCACCGGCAAACCCAACACTTACTGGCTATTGCAAACTCCTAACATTGTCTCAAGAAATCCTCATTTACAATATTTTAAAAAACTTCTTAGGAAGCAAGTAATTTCTGTTTTATCTGCACTGTAATGTCTTATTTCTTAAAACAAAATATAACATCATATTACTTAAAATGTTACATAAAGCTCATTACACACTCATATAGCTCTAAAAATTCATTTTAAGTATTAAAAAGGGGATATTACCTTCTATTTCGTCAGATTCCTGAGATCACTTCGAGTGTGACTGTGCATCCAGGAATAATATTTTATGCAAAGTTTGCATTTTCTAGTGAACAGGTCAGCTTATGCTTCAGATTAGTCTGAAGAAGGGAAAAGAAATGCCACAACTTTCCCAAAGTATATTTCACAGATTAATCATCTTAAGAAGGTTTCAGAAAACCAGCTGTATAGATAGATAGATAGATAGATAGATAGATAGATAGATAGATAGATAGATAGATAGATAGATAGATACATCAGTGACATCTCACTTTGAAAATTGAAAATGTTAGATTTTGTCTAGTTGTACCTTACGTTTTTTCTTATTTGTTGGGTAAAAAACTGAATTGTCAGTGTATCAAATCACCAGGGCTGTAAAAAAAGCCCTGGTCCTTTTTTTCTTTATTTCTTCACCAAACAATATTCTTCAAAATTTCTTTCTCTCACATTTAGATAGCAAAGGAGTTATGATAAAATGTGACTTAGAGAGATGAAAGGTACAAAAAGTCAACCTGAATAAAGCCTGGGGATTGTGAAGGCTGTGAAATTATCTGATAACTCTAAAGTCTGGAACTAAAGTGGTCCCGATATTATCAATAAAGGGGGTTGATAACAGTTTCACCTGTGAAAAGAGGAGACACTTTCTTTGATGTCACCTTAACATGGACCTTTCATTTAAGTTTCTCTTCTCCTGAGATAAACCTACCCAGGCAATTTCTATCACTTTTTTATTTTGCATTTTTAATTTTCTGTCATTCTAGTTAAATTAACCTAGATGGCTGAATCATTATTTTATGAAGTTCAAAGAAGGGTTTAACAGAAATATTGGTCTGTGGAGCAGAGATAACCTATAAATTATATCCTGAATTTTAAAATTAAAGGAAAAAAAACCAACTGAAAACCTGTGAACCAAGTTCTCTTTGAGTTAAACTTGTACAATGCGGAAAAAGCACTGGAATCACTTATTCATCTCAACAGGACAAAGGTAGAAAAATAAGGCAAAAAGTTCCTTGTGGGTTGAGATAAATAATGGGACATCACCTACATATTACCATCCCAGGCAAAACAGGCTCAAGTTGGGGAAATTAATTAAAGTTATTGTCAATTGAACAGAGTAGGTTAATAAAAAAACAAGAACAGATCTAGCACCACCCTCTAACATTCCACCTTTAGTGGTCTAACCACAGCCAGCAGCTCAACCCCACACAGCCACTCTCTCACTAGCCCCACTTCCCTAAGTGGGAGTGGGAAAAGAATTGGAAGTCTAAGAGGGAGAAAATTCATAGGTTCAGCTAAAGATAGCTTAGTAGGTAAAGCAAAAGTCATGCACACAAATAAAACTTAAAAATGAATTCATTCACTGTTTCTATGTTCCAGCAGCTGTCCCCAGGAAAGCAGAGCTCCATCATGTGTAACACCGAGGCAGGAAACCAAACAGCATCACAATGAGCATTCCTTCCTCCCTCTGGTTTATGCCCTGAGTGTGACACCACACGGTGTGGGATACCCCTTGGGTCTGTGGGCTCAGCTGTCCCTACTGTGTCATCTCCCAGCCTCTTGTTCACCCTCATTCTCCTCACCAGTGGGGCGTTGTGAGAGGCAGAAAAGACCTTGATGCTCAGCAGTGGGTAAAACTTTGATCTATTATCAACATTGTTTTGCTCACAGATCCAAAATACAGCACCGTATGAGCTTCTGTGAAGAAAACAATCTCCATCCCAAACAAAACCAGCCCACCTCTTTTCTTCTCAGGGTCAGCTTCCCTCCCAGTTCTTCTCTCTCCTCCCCCAAGCAGAGCACAGGGGGATGGAGAATGGGGATTGCAGCCTGTTCAATGCACATTGTCTCTGATGCTCCTTCCTCCTCACGCTGTTTGCCTGCTTCAGTGTGGGGTGCCAACCACAGGAGGTGGTCCTTCATGAACTTCTTCAATGTGGACCTTCCCACATTAAATGTGTGACCAAAATACATTAAAATGCGTAAGCAATATATTTTCAAATCTGCTGGTGGTCATCAAAAGATGAAGCAAGTACTTTGAGACAATATTGTTTGTTGACAACCTCTGTCTGTCTGTAACTGTAATGCAAATTGCTGGATTATAATAAATCTAGTGTTCAAAAATTCAGTCCGGTATAATATCTGTTCCTTATTTTTTCATGTGCAATAGGAAAAAATCAGATAAATGTTTCATATTTTAAAGCCACAAGCAAGGAAAATGTGCTGAAGACTGTGTATTTGAAAACACAGCTGATGTCAGGATTCCACCTTCAGACAAAAACGACAGAGCTGGTGACCCAGTTGCTGAAGTTCCAGTCCTGCCTTTGATGTCTCCTTGTTTCCCTGAATTGGAGAGAGGCATAGACTCACACTCCATTAGTATTTCATTCTGCATTTAAAAATCTCAGGAAAGAGATAAAAACAGTAAGAGTATAGTAAACATCAGAATCCCTTATTAAGCACTTGCTTAAAACTTTTAAGGCAGCCCCTATTAAGTAACTATAGCTTAAAAATACATTCCCTAGTGTTCCTCAACAGGAATTTCCTGATCATTTGCAGATTGCAACAACATTATGTAATTTCTTTGTACAACTCTCTATGCCAGAAATTTTTGTACCAGGAGAAGATATTATTCATATTATTAACAGTTTCTAAATCTCAGTGTAAAATATCACCTGAACAGATAGTCTTGAGTAGGGTTTAAAGGAAAAACAAATTTTCGAAGGGACTTCCTGATAATGACAAATCTTTTCAGTGAGGATGCTCGCTGTCTTGTCACGTAATTGCCATGTCTTGTACTATACTTTTTCACTGCCAGATGTTTTCAGAGGAGGGATACCAGCAGGTTCTGCTTTCCGATTCATTTGGATATAGTCAGTGATTACAGTCTCTGTATGAATAATTATTTATAATTAATTTAATTTCTTACAAAGATAAGATGAATTACATCAGTGGGGCCAGGAGCTCGTTCATAACTTTGGGAGGTATAACCATGGGCAGAATGCGCTACTGGAACATTTTGTAAGCAAGAGTTGAGTTTTGTTTCAGGAAAATGACAGATTGTGCTCCTTCAGAACCTGGTTAAATTAAGCCAGATTCAAATCATAATGGTAAAACCATAGCATTTCTTAGGCTGATTCTTATTATTTAAAAAATTCCAGATATTACATTTATTTTATAAGAAAACTTTCTACAGGGGACTAATACCTTTGATATTATCACCCTAACATAAAAGTACTTTCATTTTCTGTATTCCTATATCTGCTGGCATTTGCGAGTCTACAGGCAAAAATAAAAGGTTCACCTTCAAATAGCATCTTACAGTCACTAACCTCCCCTTTTCCAAAAAGCCAAGGGTAAAATCTGCCATTATCTTTTGAGTTCGCCTCATGACTGGACATTTGAAAATCCCAGAATAATCATATAACTTGTCCAGACTGAACTGCACTAGTCAGCGCTGTTGGGCTCTCTGCAAAGTTGCCTTTCAGGATGCTCTGAACATCTTTGTGCCTGTTGAAATTTCCTATAGGTGAAAATACAGGAGGCTACTGAAGACCCATCAACTCCATAATCCTGCAGTAGGTGCTGAAGAATTTCCTACTTTACCATGGCACTTTCAAATTCCATTTCAGAAGTGTTTTTTTCAGTGCTAATCTTTGAGAGTCCGTATGTATGTATATTTTATTATTTTGAGGAAAAAATCCCAGTTCTTGCTTTCTGTGGAAAATATTTTACTTTTCACTGGAGGTAGAATATGACTTTGTGTTCAGGAAGGTTGTTATAGCATTTTGTGGGAAATTTATTTCAGTTTTCCTGTTCTACCGAGGTCTGGATTTCCAGCTGAAGATCACTTACCTTCTCACTCCCTGAGGTATTGTAACAGCTTTTCTCAGAACATTTGGTTTTCTTTTAACCCCCTGCCCCCCACAACCTTAAAGTTATTTTTTTAATTTAACAGAGAAACTGCTTATACAATAAGAAATACTGTAAAAAAGCACAATTGAACAGACAGGAAAGAAACAAACCCAAACGAAGTAAAGACAGGATGATGATATTCTCTAAAATTTCAGAGAGAGACACAAATCCCTTCATTTACAACATTTATATACACAAAATTGGATATGATATATAGAGAAGAACACAGTTTATGAAGGTAATAGAGTACAGCATATATGATGTGTTGTGTTTCTGTAAATTTAATTAAGTGAAAGGAAACCCCAGGTTGGCGGGTAGGAGGTGGCGTGTAAATCACTTTATGTGTGAAACTGCTAAGATAATTAAGATGTCTTATTTCAGTCCAAAGCTGTAAAATGTTAAATCCTCATGACTCACACTGAAATTAAGAATCTGATTTTACTATCTGCTGAAATTCTTTAGTTGTTGCAATTTTTATAACTTCTGAATAGAATAAGATTGATATAATTCGGGTGACACAACTCCTTCATTTTAAAGCACCGTCTTTTGTTTTATGGGTAAAGGCTTGCTGATCCTCTGAATCCACTGAGAAGAAATTAAGCACAGTTACCATTAATCAAAGGCTATTTAAAGCCTATAACTCTGCCTGAAGAAATCTAGTATTTTAATAAAAAAATCATGAAGCTCAAGTTGTAATTTGCAAGCTGAAATTTATATATGAGATTTGCCTGTGCAAATACATTATCTCAACCTGGGAAATGCCATGTGAGGAAGAACACTTACAGAAAAAGGCATTAATGAAAGATCAAATAAATCAGAGAATCATAGAAAGGACCCACAAGGATTATTCAGTGCAACCCCTGGCCCTGCATAGGAAAACCCCAAAAATCACACCAATTGCTCAAGGTCATTGTCTAAATGCTTCTTGAACCCTGTCAGGTGCTGTGACCACTTCCCTGGGGAGTGCATTCTAGTGCCAACCTTCCTCTGGGGAAAGAAACTTTTTCTGATACCCAGCCTAAACCTCCCTGACACAGCTTCAGGCCATTCCCTTGGATTTTGTCCCTGGTCACCACAGAGAATAGATCAGTGCCTGCCCCTCCTCTTCCCCTCACAAGGAGTTGTAACTGCAATGAGGTCTCCCCTCAGTCTCCTCTTCTCCAGGCTGAACAGACCAAGAGACCTCAGCTGCTCCTCACACGGCTTTCCCTCAAGGACCTTCACCATCTTTGTTGCCTTCTTTGGACATTCTCTCATAGTTTAATGTCTTTTGTATGTTGTGGTGTCCAAACTGTCCCCAACACTCAAGGTGAGGCTGCCCCAATGCAGACCAGAGCAGGATAATCGCATCCCTTGCCTGGCTGGGGATGCCCCCAGGACAGGGTTGGCCCTCCTGGCTGCCGGGGCACTGCTGGCTCATGTTCAACTTGCCATCAGCCAGGACCCCCAGGTCCCTTTACACAACATTTCTCTCCAGTGTCTCATTCCTCAGTCTGTTCACTTGTCTTTGGCTGCCCTGTCCCAAACACATTTGATCTCGAAAGTTGGATAAAAGACATTTTTCCACGTTTTCTTTGTCTAGCTTTATATTCTTTGTTTTCTATGACTGTATTTCTATTTCTGACTTTAAATACATAGAAATGTAAAGAGTGGTCTTCTCACATATTTGTATGTCATAACTATTTCAGCTACAAAGAATAATATTTTCCAGTTATAAGTAGAAAAGCACTTATATTGAGCATTGATGGTTCCTTATATTTACCTTTAAATAAAATATCTTTATATTTCCAAGCTAGAGAGGTGTTCAGTCTACGTCTAATGCAAATATGAAATGTTTTATATTTACCATATGCTATAGTGTTTCAACAGAAATACAGTCCTTCTGTTTCACTGTTTCCTTTTGCCCATAAATTTTCAAACAGATTTTCACTTGCTGTAGAACAAGTAGGTGATGCAACCAATCTTTGACAGTAATGTTGCACTGAACATGACTCAGCCATTATCTGAAATGACAGCAAAAGTTAAGTAACTAACTTGTTAATTTTAAGAATCACTGGAAAAGTCAAAACAACATCTGCTTGGTCTGCCTTACCCTGACAGAATATACTGATCCATTCCGGTTGTCTATTTTCCCTAAGAATCTTTTATGAATATGAATCTTCATTGTATCAAACTCTGTCACCTTAGATTTCAAAAGATATTCTGTTGCCTTGACAGAATAGTTACACAGTTCAGAGATTTTTATGTGCCATTTCTAACATATTTCTCTTATTATAATAGAATTCAACCAACCAGGTTAGATGCGATATACTGGGCATAATTTTATAGGTTAAGTTGTTGGCACCACTTCTAGCTATAAGGCAAAGTATCTTTTCTCCACTTAATCAGTTATTTCTTGAAAATTATCAACAGAATTACTCATAACTTCTCTCTTGTTGCAAGAATTTGTTTTCATCAGTATAAAACAGATATCAGAGACTGAAGTAGAAGAATGATGTAGCCACTTTGTGTTAATCGAAGTGATTTGAAAAGGCTAAGAAAGAAACCCTTACATAACGGTTCATTATGTGCTCAAAGGAAAATAGATAGGTGCAATTCCTCCCAATGAAGTGGGAAGAGGCTTATTAGCATCACTGTGTTTTAGTTACATTTTGAACTGAAAGTGATAATTTCTGTGAGATTATTAGCTATTGGCAAGGCTTAATCATAGCCCCACTATATTCTTTCACTTATTATACTGATACTTTAATTATTGATGATAAACATAAGACTTTTTGCTTAAATTCTGAAATAATAAATTGAATTACTGAAACTAAGAAACTTTACTATCTTTTGTAGCTATGGATTTACTTCATTACTAGGCGTATACGTAAGTATTATTGAAATAGGCACCAATAAAATAAATGGCTTGTTTTATAGCACCTTACCAAGCACAACTCTCTGTGTTTAATATAGCTTCACAAGTGCCATACAGCTCATACATTCTTAAGGCAAACAAGGGTCATTTGAACACATTCCTATTGCTAAATCCATGGTAAAATGAGCTGATAGGGTGGAGAAGCATTTCCATGAAACTAGCAGTCACACACATTTTACCCATCTTGTCAGTGTGTCTGTTAAAGGTGCACAGTGGTGGGAATGCTATTACATTTGGTCACTTCATCATATATATTCACACGGAAAATATAGATCATATTTACCACTTTTGTTCAAATATTTTTCCGGAACTAATTCATAGGCCTCTCATTTCAGTCTGATCTTCACCAGGAATATATACATATATATACATATCTATATACATATATATATATGTTTTCCACAAGAGCATAGCTGGAAAGATTTTAACAAGATTCTGTGATTTGGTTCTGCCAAAAATGTGATGGAACATTAAGCTATGGGACGCCTCTCATCCACACTCTCCACAACATTTTTCTAGCAATTGTGACATCATTCTTATGAAATCTTTAGCTGGTGACTGATATATGTGCATGGAGCTCAAAAAGCAAATCATTGCTGCTCTAGAATTATATAATTTCTGTAACAATGTAGACAGTAACTACGTTTACCAGTGTCATGTATTACATAACTGGGAAAATACAGGTTTGTTATTGCTGCATTATCCTTCAAGGGAAATAACCATTTTCAGCTGCGTTCAGTAACAGAAACAAAAGTCAACCCAAAATCTTGTCCTAGAGATTGAGGCAGTGTAGAGTAAACAACTTGCCACCAAGTATCCACCCTGTTCTTTACTCACCACTACAGGGCACCTGGAAGTGGAAGAAGTTTGTTGGATCTTTTCAGTACCAGTGACCATCAGAGCACATATTTGTGCTTTGGGAGAAGTGGGGTACAGTTAGTGTCCATAACATAGTGTTCCCTTGAATTTTAGAGAGAGCATTCCCAACCTGAGCATCACTGGTTGGTTTTGGGGTTTTTTATTCTCTGGATTTTCCAAGTGGCAAGTGTAAGAAGTGCTGAAGTATTACTCTTCTCCCTTCGCCCACTGCCCTGACTCCTTTATTTCCTTGTTTATCACAAGCAACATAATGATTTCTCCTGCTGGAGGGAAGCAGCATTGTTGAAGCAAACAGACTAAATTTTTTTGATGGAAGCTGTACCAAACCACCTCTAGCCTCGCTATCTCTCATAGAACATTCTCAACATTCCTTATCAAGTGTTTTATCTGCTCTGTGGGAAGACATGCATTATCAGAGCACAGTTGCTTCTATCAAAGCTACTAGAGCTCAAAATACCTTCTTTTTCCCATGAACACTTTCTGCCACCCACCAGATTTGCCAATGTTCCCAGCACAGATTTATCTCAGCAGAGTTGCTTTGCTCTCTCATAAAGGAACAATAGTTCTCTCTGAGTTCTGACATCCTAATGGCTACCAGTTGGGCCTTTTTTCTCCATTTCACAGGAAATTTTCACACCTCTGAGCGTGCCATTTTTCAGTTGAATTTGACTTATGGTTCGCAGATGGAGAGAGACTCCTGATAAAAACTCTCTTTAGAAGACAGTGCAAGAAAACACATTTCTGCATTGTGACAGGTTAATATTCTACACATTGATTTGTTCATAGCTTTCAGGGTGTGATGCCAAAGCCTTTAGTAAATTGGAGTCAACTTCTTTGAAAATAGTGTAAGGGAATATATTCTCAGTAGAGCAAAAGGGAAATGAAAAAGTTTTAAGAGGCTTCCACTTCCACAAAATACAGCAATTAACCCTATTACTACATTAGCAACTCAGATCCCAATGACTTGTAGTTCTCAGCCCTAGCAAAGGATGGGACATTGTGGATACCTAATCTTTTTTTCAAAAGAGTTAATTAAAAAAATATGTTTTCATATTAATTAATCACTCCTCACACAAATTGATGTCTTCAACAGAAAAACTCCCAAGAATTCAATCTTTGTTTCTCACTCCTTATCCTTATAGCATCAATAGGGTCAACTGAAAAATTAAAGCCACCCAAAACTAAAGGGCCGTTCCACAAGATGGAAATTTGACAAGGAAAAGTAAATAAAAAATTCAGAGAAGTTTCTTCAGTCCCAAGCAACAGTATAATACATATAATCAAAAAATGTACAAAATGCACTTCTGGGAACTTCGTCAGCACTCTGAATTTCATTATTTGGACTATATACCACTACCCACACAAATTCTTCTTTTTCTTCTTCTTTTTTTTTTTTTTTTTTTGCTTTTTTCCTTCTCCTGTTTAGCTAACAACTAGCATCTCTATTGTGCCCTGCCTGTCTCCTGGTTCAAAACTACTGTTTTCCTGACCATCTCAGCCACTTCTACTCTTCACTGCTGATTACAGCCAAGCAGCTCCAGAGCACTCTCATTCCCTCCGTGCCTGTGTTCTCACTGATTAGCTGAACAAGAAGATAAAATCATCATCATATAGCAGCTGATTCTTGCTAATTCCTGTCAGTCTCATAGGTCTGTCTGTCATCGCTCCTCTCACACCTGCTTAAGTGCATGGTAGAAGGTGCATCAGTAGAGCCCACTTCTGAAATTATACAGATGTTTACTTTACCATCAATGTCTAAAGTAAAGGGCTGGGAAGGTCTTTCAAGTATGAAGCTGGATTTTGGCAATTTTGGACCTGAGTTTTGGCTCGGAAGCAATCTCTCAAAATCATTTGGACAACTACTATTCCCAAATTTTTGGATTAGGCTCAGTGATTAATACTTTGTGATTACAAGGTTTTATAAAAAAGGCAGAGTTTGGTTTTTTCTTCTTTGATTAGGGTATGTTGGGGTCTTTGTTGTTGTTTTGTTTTGTTTTGTTTTGTTTTGTTTTGTTTTGTTTTGTTTTGTTTTGTTTTGTTTTGTTTTTAGTGGGGAAATTTCCCTTCTCACTAAGTGAAGACAAGAAAAACAAAGGAAAACATCTTATTTGAATGAGTCTGTGCATGTGCACACTCTTCACACACTGTTGTATATATGGTAAGATAAATAAGGAGATTATTTTGCAGTGGCTGAGTATAAAGTAATTTTCCAGAATTAAATTTTTACATATATGAGATAAAACCCATACTTTCTCAAAACAGTGCTGTTTTTATTAGTTCAATAATAGGTATCTAGTCATGTGGAAACTATCTACTAGTGAATACTTTCAAAAATTAATTTCAGTTTTTGCTTTGTTGTCTAGATATCTTTCTGCTGCTTCTTTAAATGTATTTTTCCTATTCCATTTTGGCAGTTCCTATTCAGTACTGTGATGTTGTTTGAATGGGCACCGAGTTATTATGAGGCTTAAATGTAATGAATTTTTTATGATCTCTTATTTTACAGTAGCCTGTCAAATAAACTTTACTGACTGTGCTTGTCAATGGGAAGTTGCTGCAAAGTAGCTGGGAACACCTTAGACATTTCTGTAGTAAATAAAACTCTTCAAGTTACTTTCTGTGGGAGACTGAAGTTTGAGGTTTGTTAGAGAGCACTGAATTTGGAAATTCTACTTCCTTCTTTTGTGATACTGAGTGAGCTGGCAAAAGTGCTTATTGAGCTACTTTCTACCCCTTATCAACAGTCTTGGCTAATTAGGTCACTAGAAGTTGACAAATGTGATCCCCATGGGCAAGCAGGGCCAGAAGGAGGATCCAGGGAACTACAGGCCTGTCAGTCCGACCTCGGTGCCAGGGAAGCCCACGAAGTTGGTCATCTTGAGTCCATCACATGCCACTCACGAGAAAATCAGGGAATCAGGCCCGGTGAGCATGGGCTTAGGAAAGGCAGGTTCTGCTTGAGTCCAACCTCAGCTGCTCCTATGACTGTGTGACCTGCTTTGTGGGGGAGGGAAAGGCTGTGGATGTGTCTACTTGGACCTTAGTGAAGCCTTTGATGACATTTCCCCAAAACATTCTCCTGAGAAACTGGCTGCTGTCATCTTGGCTGGGTGTACTTTTCCCTGGACAGAAAATTGTCTGGATGGTCAAGTCCAGAGCGGGGTGGTGAAAGATGTTAAACCCACTTGGTTGCTGATCACAAGTGTGTTCCCAGGGCTCAAAATCAGGGCCAGTCCTGATACTTCTTTATTTCCTGATAAATCTGTATTTATCTTTTGAAAAGACATGTAGATGTGACACTCAGGGACATGGTTTAGTGGTGGACTGGGCAATGTTGGGTGACTGGCAAGACTAAATTATTTTAAAGGTCTTTGCTGACTTAATTCTGAGATTCTAAGGTCATCTTTTATGCATTGCATGTATAGGGTTCTTTGTTGCAGATGGTCAACCCAGGAGTTAAACATTAGCTTAGACTATAAAAAGTGGAAGATATTTCAGGAGAAAATCTATTTCATTGCCTTACTCTGATCTTTCCATGAGCACCTCTGATGGATATTTGTCTATCCTGCTCTGGAAAATGCTCTACTAAGACTATTAATTTTTTTTTGCGTTGTTCCATTAGACTAACAATTAGAAAGACCACCTTTAAGCTTGACTTCTTTACCAAAATGATGTTCAACTTTTCTTCTTAATAAGCATAGAGACCATAAAACATAAATTTGAACTGTATAAGTACAGATGCTTTCAAAAATAGTTTTGCTGTCCCCTCAAAGTACCACTGAGCTCAATCAAAACAATTCACTCTATACAGCCTAGTAGTTTGTCCAGCTGGAAATAATAACAACAATTTAAAAAGTAAGTTTAAAGTAATGCTAGGTAAATACAACTTGATTATTTATTCCTAATCATATGCAAGTATCTTCTGGATTTTGCATCTTCCTGAGAATCCTGTGGCCATGCTGCCTGTTTTGAGGACAAAAATATTGATTAGATGAGTAATTCAGTATTGTCAAATCAAGACAAGAGGAAACAAAATCTTAGTTTATATCTAAGGCAGACCAAGTGGTGAAATATTGCTTTTGCATCACTTAGTCAGAATACCTTGGGATTTAGTGGTGACAATGAAAATGTCACGAGTCTCTGTGCCTCCCATCCCAGTCCTGTTGAAAGCCACATTTCTCCCCCTCCGTCCTCCACCAGGCAGAATGGAGGAGCAGGGAGGGGGCCAGGCCCTTCCTCTGAGCAGTGCAATGCTGAAGGCTGCTGGCTCGTAGCTTTTCTGCACTCTCATACTCACAGATACTCACTAGCTGTAAGTATGTTTCTTTTAATCACTTGCTCATCAAGAAGTTTCACTAATCAAATCAGTGATCAGAAATAATGCTGTATTTCGCATCTAGTTGAAATGCACTGCTCTTAGTTTTCATTCTAATTTGTAGATTGCTATCCAAAACGATTACATAATATTTAAAATAAAATCCTAAGGGGGCCTATCAACTCAAATGTCCTAAATCAGTAAGTTTGAAAAGCTCAATTCCAATTTGTCTCACTGAGATAAGTCATGAAAGCAAATGAAATTAAAGCATCTGATTTCTGTATTTAAGAGCAACCGAGAAATTTTCATCAGTAAGAAAAAAAAGTTTTATTATCATTAACTAATAGCTTGGTCCATCACCATACCAAACATGTCAAAAAAGACATTTGTTTTTTTTTAAAATTGCAGTGAGAAAATTGTGGACTTAGTGCAGCAGCTTCTGCTTGGCCTACAGTGTTTTCCAAGTCCTTAAAACTCTTTTAGATTCACAGATACTGATATCTGAATTAAAAGTCTACCTAACTAAAATAGAGGGGAAAATAATTATGACAATATTTGAATATACTTTGTATTTTTGGGAAAATTTGCAATGCATACTCATGATTGAATCTTATTAAATAATGAAAAGACTTTTTAAAAGACTAAGATTTATAGCATATGTTTAACATTTAATCAGCTTCAGTGTATTGCTACAGCAGCATCAAACCTGTCATGATAGACTCTGAAGTTTCATTTCACTAAGCGATGGTTGCAATTACTTATTCAGTCTAAGTATTTTAGTACCCTTTGGCTGTGAAAATCTTTTTTGATTAAAAGACATATGTCCTTTTTTTCACTGCTTTTTATCCCTTTTATCTAATTTTCAGAAAGGATATTCTAAAGTATTTCAAAGTTAGCTTAGTGAACGAAGTACAATGCCTCTACTTAGCTAGGGTGTATGAGAATTTCCAACATGTGAGATGTTTTCCCCTAAACCTAGCACCTCTTTTCCATTCATACAGCTTTTTCTTATGCCTTTATATACATAGGATCTTTCTGAGGCTTTTAAATATGTTAGTTTGGTAATTTGAAAATTAGTTTCCTCTTTTAGTAAAGTAACACGTAACATGGTGAGGGAAGGAAAAGGCTAGAGCTTTCACCCAGGGTGCTGCTAAAAGACAAATGCTTTTCCAAAAATCCAGCCATTAAAAATGTGCCAGATCTGGCATGCTGCAGTTCTGGCATGACAAGGCCCAGTCAACAATCCTGTGACTCACAGTGTCCTTGAAAATTTACCACTCACTACACTCCTATGCTCAAAATCTTGCTACCAAAGAATCAGAAAGGCTGAGGTTAGAATGGACTGCTGGAGATTTTCTAGTTTAGCCCCTGGGCTCCAGCAGGGACTCCTGCAGTCAGCTGCTCAGAACCATGCTCAGACAACTTTTGAATGTCTCTGAGGATGGAGACCCCACAACCTCTCTGGACACCCTCTGGCAGTTCTCAGTTGCCCACACAGTGAAAAAGTTGTTCAGAGGAAACCTCCCGTGTTCCAGTTTGTGCCCAGTGCCTTTGGTCCGGTCACTGGGCACCACTGAACAGGGCCTGGCTCTATCCTCTTTGCACTTCCCCTTCAGTTATTTACCTACATTAATGTCACCCCTGAGCCTTCTCTTCTCCAGGCTAAACAGACCCAGCTCTCGTAGCCTTTCCTTGTAGGAGACAAGCTCCAGAGCACTGATCATCTTAGTGGCAGTCCCTTTGCTGGACTCTCTCCAGTACATCTGTGTCTCTCTCGTGCTGGGGAGCCCGGAACTGACCACAGCACCCCAGGCTCACCCAGGCTCACCAGTGCTGAGACGGGGGAATGGATCACCTCTCACCTGATGGCAATGCTCCTTCTAATGTAGGCCAAGACACCACCCGCTTTCTCTGTGGCATTTCTGTTAGAAAGGCTGTTTCCCTGACATTTCAAGTCACAAAATTAAGAGAAGACTGTAACGTAAGCTGTTACTGTCTCAGTGATTGCACTGATTTATGATATGATGTGATAGTGTTAAATATATTAATTTAACATTATCTAAGTTTTGGCTACAATCCCTCCATCCTCTCCTGCCCCTCCAATTTTTTATGTGAGTGGATTATTGTGAAAAGTAGTGAGCCTTCAAAAAAGTTCTGGTTTTAAAAAATTCTTTAGAGTAAATCCAGAGAATTTTGGGGAAATTTGTTTCTAGTGTCTTCCCAAAAGTTCTGCAGGGTTGTTATGTAGCTTCCAGGAAACCCACAGACCCAGTTACTAGCCTTTAAAATAATTTTCAGATCATTTACACATTTATAGGAAAATCCACTAATGAATAAAATCAAGGCAAAGGCTAAAAGTGACTTTTTATATCTAGTGCATTAGACTGAAAGACAATAACAACACATATTTTGATGCATTGGATTTAAAATAATATCATTTTTAAAAGTAACTTCATCAAAATGAAGCCACAGAAGAATAATTTTTGTAGTATGGCTGGGGGACCCTTTGATGGCCACAGAGTTAGACTCCATACCTCAATACTGGAAATGTTAAAGTATTCATCTCTCGTATTTCAGGCTCCAGCCCAGCAAAGCAATCAGTTTCAATAAGAACTGCCTATTCAGCGAAGCATTAAGGAAAAGTCCAACATGCTCAAGTCCAACCATGTTCAACAAAACACAGAAGCATATGTTAAACTGTCAAGGGGACGTCAGCTCATGCCAGAAAAATGTCTTGCTGACTGTGGATGAGCTGCTGAGATAGGATGACAGCTGTCCAGTACAAAAAACTTTAAAGACCATGTGTAAGTGAGCTCCTGTGAGGTGATGAGCACTTCCACATTTCAGTTGGAGATCAGGGTACTCAGCAGAGTGGCAGTTCAGGTCCACAAAGCATATTTCTTTTGGAAAGAAAGATGTTCTTGACAGCCTTGTCTACCTGCCACAGCTTTACCAGCCTGGATACTTTACAGCTCATGGGTGTGGGATGGTTTTCGGCACTGCAATAAGAAATGTACAAACAATAACTCAGGAAGAAAATGCTGATTTGAGCTGATGTTTATTTATATTTTCACAGTCTCGTTATGCTGAAAAATGATGCTTTGTGATGCTGGACATTTTCGCCTTAACTGTCTAATAAAAGCTGGTTTGTGTGTTTTGTAATTTTCACCCTCAAGAAACGTGAATTCTTACCATTTCATCATTACACCATTGATACATAATGCCTTCTGGTAACCCATGGTAACAGTGCTCCTTCTTTAAAGCAGCAGGTGTTGAGGACATGGCAAATGGCTGCCTATTCGGTTTAGACCACCTAATGGAGCTTTTAGGGCTAGTCAACATTTTCATTTAAATTACACCCGGGTATTGTACATGCACCTCACACAGTGAGCTTTGCTGGAAAGCTGCAGGGATTCAATAAACCCTACATTACACAATCTGTCTCTGCAGACAATTTTAATACCGAGGGTCTAGGCTGCTTTTGTGTTTGCCCTGTTTAGCTTGGGGTTTTTACATATGTTAAACAAATCGGACTGCATGAGTCAAAGTCATTGCTCCTAGAGCTCAGTCTTAGTCAATCAATTTATTCCAGGGATGAAGTGGCTCACTGTGGTCAGTGAGTCAGTTGTTTTGTTTTTTTCCCCATAGGAAAGTATACGTCTCGATCTTGAAAAGATTTCTGCTTATGAAAGGGGAGTCATTGAGACTAATTAAGCAACCCACTTAGTCTAAAAATTTCAGAAATTCATTATGCAGTACTAGGAGCTTGCCAAAGCTAGAATTACTAAGGTCAAGGTGAGTCACAAAAATTTCACTATAAGGACATGTACTTCCTACATTTTTTAATCAAAATGAGTTCCTACTGTCTTTGGTCATTCATTCTGTCAAAATTAATTTTTGAGTCTAGGTCACCATCAAAATAAGTGCATTTTCCTGAACACTTTGTAAAGAATGCAGAGGCCTTCCTTCTGTTACTTTCTACTCCAGAGATGAGAGAATGAGGAGGAGGGAAGTGTTCAGCCAGTGAGGGAAGGCTGAAACTGGTTATCTTCAGTGAAAATGATCTTTTAGCTGCTCCTATTTTTTGAAAGTGTTTCAATCATTGCACTTCTGTTCCTGGAAAAAAAAAGTGCTATGCAGCAAATTTGCACAGAACTCGGGTAGTCTGGGGCAACTAGAGCCGTATAAGTAATTTCTTAAAGTATTAGTTCCTTTTTTCAAATCTTGCTCTAAAAAATATTGTAACTTTACAGGTCTTGCAAAATTATTTGTCAGCTTATGTTCATGTGCTGTTCTCAATTCCTTTCCAGTGGCTGCAGATGCAGGTTCAGCATAACTTCAGTATGGGCTTACAGAGGCATTAGGATGAGACATAAGGAACTGATTCATTCAAAGATGTGTTTTGGGCTCATTGCAAAGCACAAACCAGAGGAAGCCTCATGATTTGTTAAATACATGATATCCACTAAAAAATTTGATAATCTTTTGTCCTTAAAGAGGACTTCACTATTGAGTCAACACTGCTGCATTCTGCTTTCATGTTTTGGTTTCTTCTGTGTGTGGTTTTGGGGTAGTTTTGTTGTTGTTTTGGGGTTTTTTATTTTAAAAAGGCAATACTCAGTTGTTTAATTAGGGTTTTTTTAGATTACATGTATCCAGTGGCTAACTTCATTACATGAATTCTGAACCTAAGTAATTATTTGATTATATATATAAATATTATATATAGATTATATATATAAAGGGCATTTGCTCTAATTATACAAACCCTGCTGAAATAAAATGTAAGGTTAAATTAGATAGAATTTATGTAACATAAATCAACGACTTCTGTCTCTGCCACACTCCATTACATAATCTTATCTAGAGAGCAATGATGTTAAACACTGCCACAACTCTGAGAAATAATACAAAAGCTCATTGATTTCCTGCTATTATTAATAAGCTTTAGAGAATTCAAAGCATCATGATTTTTCCAAAAGAGCAGCCTGAGAATGCATTGTGTCACCAAGTCACAGGTTAACAGCTAGAGATGGCATAAGACTTCTGCATTGCACACAGTATAACAGCGAGCTGAAGAATATATGTTTGCATCCTCTCTTTTTGATATTAAAAGGATGTTTCAGATGGAAAAGTAACTTTTTTTTTTATTTTGTGGAGCTGCAGAAAGTAAGAATGTGTGAGGGAACTCTCTTTGAACACTTCTAGAAAGAGTTTCTCAATACCAAGGTGTTGCATATCAGTGGTGCACTGTTCCATTTCTTTTTTCTTTAAATATTGGGAACATTACGTGCTGCTTCTTTTCTCTACATTAGGACTACTTCCTTGTCACTATCCTTGAAGAAAGACATGCCAACCCCAACATGTTTTAGCATCTGCCTGGTTTTCTTTAGAAGTTTAGCAGATGGAACAGTTTAGCTCTGTGATGCTCATATACACAAATATATGCATTTTATAGATACTTTGAAAGGTCTCTTAGTTATTTATAAGTTACTCATATGTATGTGTAGAAAGAGAGGACAGAAAGGGTTTGCAATGCTCCACACTTTTTTCACTGATAATTTAGATTATAGTTCTGGGCTCTGGCACATTTTCATAATACTACAGAGTAAGAAATTATTATGCATTGCCTGGGTTGCAATAAGTGTGCTTTCTTGTATTGTCAGCCTATGGCAGGTCTGAATTATTTTACTTGTTTTAGTCTTAGAATTACAATTACCATTTAAGGTGCATGATGTGGCGTGTGCTGTGGACAATCCGTACATATGTGCACGTAGCACACGTATGGTGTTAGCGCACCAGCAATTGCTGTCGCTCAGCTGATACATGCACACGTGTTTCATGTGATCCATTATGTCATCCACATCCTGGACTGGCTTACTCTTTTCTCCCATTATAGGATCAACATCTTAAATGAAAGCTTTCCCTAACCACCCGCTGAACAGTGCAGTCCTGTATTGTATTCACTGAGATTTAGTCAGCAACAGAAACACAGCCAGAACTGGCAGGTGGACAGAGGACATCTTTCACCATCCTGTTCAGTTCACCCGCTCTGCTGAGGAACACACTCTTGAATTCTGAGATGTAAGGAGCTATTTTTCAAAAGTAATTACCTTATTTGGTCACTATTTCTATTGAAAGGAAATTTTTCCACTTGCAGCTAAAATCCATCAAAATCATTCCTTACAAGTATTGTCAGCACTGTTGAAAACTAATTTTATCAATTATTCCTTGCAGGAGTTTCATCCCTTCATGTAGAATTTAGACCCTTTATGCAGCTGTAGGCAGCATGTCCTGTCCATGTCATGCGGATAAAAAAGGAGTAGATCTTTTAGCTCCTTCCAAGAAGTTGTGATCTCCAGCTGCCTCTTGGGGAGCTCAGGGCGATCGCCATCCAGTTTCTGCCATGGACACCCTGCTCGGGCCACTGACCTCATCAATGCTCCTTAGGCTTTTCCTTACATCTGAAGGCACATTTCTGGGAGCAGCATCTCAACCTGGAGAAAAATAGTCTATCAACTGCTACCAAAGGAAAGCCAAGGTAGTCCTTCACAGGATAATTCTAAAATACATTAATTTGTGAAAAAGTCTTCATATCACATAGCACAAATATATGCTGTTGCCAAAAACTGGACAGTATTTATAAAAAAAAAAAAAAAAAAACAC
>VZRN01003464.1:1882333-1953893 GCA_013397935.1 Dasyornis broadbenti | reverse complement strand
AAAAAAAAAAAAAAGTCTGATTTAGATACAAATCATGGTATTTCTATTTTGATTTAGTGATATTAAAATGTTATTAAAAGTTCAGGACAACTTTGATCAAATTTGTGCTTGCTTCATTAACATTTGTTCCCCTACTGAGGGAAAGAAAGGAGCTCCTTTGAATTACTGTGCAAGTAGCTTTTTATCGAATTGTCTGCTTCATAATGTGCTGATTTTGGGGGAAGATTTTAACTGCACTATCTATTATGACAAAGACAGGAACCATTTAGAATCTCATCCTCCATCTATAAAAGAATTGTCCTTTCTTACACATTTATGATTTAACTGATGTGGTAGAGGAATTTTAATCCACAAAATAGGCAATATACATGACTCACTACCAATGCTAACCTTCTTTGCAGAAAGAGAAGATAGGTTTTGCACTGGTAAGAAACATTTAATTCTGTTAAAAATGAGCTATATCCATTCTAATAGCTTTTCTTTTGCTGATCACAGCATAGCTGTTCTTAATTTTGTTTCATCTTCCTTACAACTGTTAACATGTATGAGAGTCTGATGACATGTATTTTCAAAATTCTTTCCCTACCTGAAATAAGTGTGAATGCTTTTACACAGAAATAATGTGTTTTCAAGACCTCCATTTGTGCTTAAAAATCAATTCCAATTTAACTTGTTTGTATTCTCATTTGGCTAAACCTATGTTACACCATCCTGATATGAAGAGCAAGCCTTTGGGCTATATAAAACAAATGAGAATTTAAGGCTGTGCATAAGTGCTTTGCTGAATCAAGACTCAATTACTAGGCCATTACTGCAGTATCATCATACTGTATTACAGGCTTTAACAAACCCACCATAGCCGTTTTCAGACATCTGTTCTTCAGTTACAAACATTACAAGGTCATATCTTTTAAAAGTGATAAGAAATAAGCTTGTGTTTCAGTCATCTTAGATTATATGAATTAATAATTCAGAAATTAGATTATTTAAACAAATAAATCAAGGAGCAAACAAATAAGAACATTCTTCCTTTTAGCAAATTATCTCAGATACTTGCTAACAGCTTCTGAAACTTTAAAAGAATGCAAAAGTTTGAATGGAGGTGGTCGGTGTTTCCACAGGTCACAGAAAATTTTAAAATCTTGGTCAAGCTCAGTAATGGAGAGGGAGCTCGTGGAGAGATACCAAAGGACTGTTCAGTCCTTCTGTTATGCAACAAAGTAAGGAGACTTTTACTTTTATAATTTTATAAAGTTGTGCATGAAAGACTGCTATATGAATTCCTCCTCTTACCTAGGAGGATGTGTGCTGAAAATGGTAGAATGGGAGAATCAATGCAAAGATTTTGAGAATTCTAGGCATTGTGAAAAAGGCAATGATACAATAAATGAAAAATATTTCTCCTTTTCTTTTACTGTTTCCTGAGATTTGCCATAGAAAATGAAAAATTTAGATAAAAACAGAAATTAAAGCATTTCTGTGAAATATTTTCTCTTACAATGAAAAGGCGTTTCTAGAGTATTATTTAAAGTATTTTATTTGTCTTTAATCTTTAAAAAATCTAAATCAGAAAACATTCAGACTGATATTTTTCAATATATATATTTTGGAATACGTTTATTCTTGGCCTTCAGTATTATGTTGTTCTATTTACATTATTATGAATGCATGTAAGCACAATGTGTCCATTTTGCAATTTTGCTCTCTCAAAATGTGAGCTTCTTCCAAGTCTGCACTGTAATTATACAAGTCTAGTTACTTCAAGGCATATCGCATAAGTCAAGCTTGTTGCAGGAAGGCATGAGAAAGGAACACACTTTTTTTTTTTTTTTTTAAGAGAAAAAAAACCACCACCAACAAAAACAACCAAACAACAACAACAAAACCCCACCAAAAACAAAACCAAAACCAAAACCACACCACTGATACCCTGAGTGTCTTTCTGACCTTCTTGAGCACAGGCTTCAGTGCCATCTGGGAAAGGAATGTGATGATGAGAGCGCACAAGGCACTCTTTTTTTTTTTGCCCAGAACTGTTGGATTTTGTCAAGCGTTCTTGTCATTTTTCCATATTGACCATGCAGACTGTGCATGACTAAAAGGATTCTTTGTTGTAACAAATGAGATGAGAAGGAGATAAGACTGTTGTCCATGGAAATGAGAGCTGGAACATTGTCTTGATGTAAATTATGTAAGGTGATAGGGTCTCACTGGGCACATCCTACAACATCCCCAACAGATTTGCTTTAGCTAACACATCTTTTTGATCAAAGAAGGAGCCATTTCCAAAATAATGTACTCTGATAGAGATTTTATCTCTTAGAACTAGAAAAGATGTTTGATCAACTTTGTTTTGTCTTGCTTTAAAACCCAAAGATTTCAGTCTAGGTTTCAATTTATGCTGGAGGTACAGGGAAAGGAACATATCTGTTTTAATATTGCCACATCAATAAAAGCAGACAATATGCGTTCTTTGATTAAGGGATAACATTCTGTTTATATCAAAATCTCTGGGACTTTGGGAATTGGATTTCAACAGAGAAGAATCTAGTCCGTATTAAAACAAAAGCGAAACACCACTTTGTCAGGAATGTTTTATTTAGTGTTTGCAGAAGTGTCATTATACAGGCAGGAGAACAGTGCTCTTTTTTCATTCCTTGCATCCATCTGCGTTTCTTGTTCTTGTGGGACTCTAGGAGTTAGAGCAAGAGCTCAAAGGCAAAACAACAAAAGACCTGACTGGAAGTAAACATTGCATAGGGATATATTTTTCCATGAGAATAGTGTTGAAACACTCAGCCCCAAAATATTTGCTGAAGGAAATGTAAGATAAGTAATAGCTAAACCGGCAAAGACATTTGGAAAGTAGGGAATGAGCTGACCTACGGCATGGGGAAAGTTATAAAGCAAATAAACAGATCTTCAGCTACTCAAAATCAATGCAAGCCCAAAGCTGGAAAGCTCATGCAATAATTAAGGAAGTGCAATTTTTTTTGAGCATATTACTTAAATTCTAGGGACATCACTACATTTTAAAAATGCACTGCTTAAAAAAATTATGCCACACAGCCGGCACCATTCGATATCCTCCACAAAATGAGAGAGTGTGGCAGCAGCCTGGGGGAAATATGGCAGAGAGGGGAAGCCTTTCAGTTATCAAGCAGTGATGAGCTGGGGAAAAAAGGACTTTAGAGAGGGATAGTCTGGAATAATCTTCCCATCATAGTAGCTTCATGTCCATACAGCCCACACTGCTTCACAATCCTGGGGCTAGTTTGTTTTCTTGAGACGTTCTTCCAGGTATGGATAGAGACCTGATTTTTTGTGAGACTCAATACAGTGGATTTCATTTGAACCATACGTGTTGGTAGTAATCCTTTATTTCATGTTGACTTTAGTTTGTAAAGGCAAAAGAACCCCTCCCCCAAACTCCCCTTTTTGATAATCACGTCGTTCAAAAGAGGGGAAGATCTATACTTTTTCTCTTGGTTGAAAAATAATAATGATAATGTGTAAATTTTGAAAAATGAATTGAACTCACCTTCAAATTACACCTATTTGGAAGAGCTCTGTTGCTGCTGCTGCTAGACATATTTTCTGCTTTTTGGTGGGATGGAAGGAGAAAACGGAAAGCAATTCCTCAATGTCTAACATATAATTTGTAAACAGGCTAAACTGCTTGTATTTTGTGTTCCTGTTTCATAATTCTTCTGCATTTGTATTCAAAGACAACTCTTCAATGTCTTACCAGGGGTAAGATTTTGTCTTAAAATATTGATAAGGAAAAAACACATATTCCAAAGAAAGGTGTTGGTAACTTTACATCACTTCTCCTAAACAATATAATGAACCCGTTTGTTAATAATATTAAAATGAGAACAATCAAACCCAATGATTACTGAAAATGGCCTCAAGCAGAGCTGAAATATTGATTCAGGGGGAAGTTAGATGCTCTTCATTATTACATCTTTCAATAGCAGCTGAAAACCCTTACTGCTTTGGTAAATTAGCCATGGCAGGATGAGCACAACCAAAAATCCTGAAAAAATAAAACAAAACAAAAATACTGACCTGCATCCCATAATTAAATATAATCTGAATAAAAGTCCTCTATTTTTACTATTTTGTTATCTTGAAAGCCCATTCTTCTGACTAAGAGAAAGAGAAGTCTGAATCAAAAATGTTAACCTTTAAAGGTCCCTTTCCGGCAGGCAAGCTTGGATTTCTGTTGATCCACTTTACAACAAGCTTGGCAGATGATCTGTTTGCACTGGCAGAAGAATCAGTGGTATTTTTTACTAACTTCTGTTTGAGCTGTGTCAGAACAACAGGTCCCTTGCTGGCATGCTGTTGTCAACAGAAGAGTTTTGCAGAAAGGTGATCCTGGTTTTATTCTAATAGCATTTTAGCATGAAAACTGCACTGCGCTGCAATAGGAGTTAAGTGTACACCTTTTCATCTCAAATGAGATCTGAATGAGACTAAAGGAAGCAATCATTCAGAAGATACATAGATTCATAAATTAATGTTCTTCTTACAATTTAGATTACATCTGAAAAACAGTGTACCTTATCCCATGTGGTTGGTTGTTTTTTCTTGTTTTGTTTTGCTTTTTAAATGTCCATCTTCTACTGATCCCTTGTAAGGTCTTGGCTTGTACAAATCTCTCAGCCCAAGGGTTGCACAAGAGAAAATTAATGCAGAGTGAAATAGAATTTATGTTCCATTAGCTTGCAGTTCTCATATTTCTATTTCAATGCATGTTCTTTTTTATTATTATAAGAAAAAACCCACAATTCCCAACTCTGTATGACCTAAGCTATTGATTATTTTGCATATTTTCATTCAAGTTCATCTTAGTAGACTTCTATGCAAAGCACACAAGGCAGATTAGAGATGTTTTCCTTACATCAGCTTCTCCAAAGCACTCACAGGAAATTATGATTGGCCATTTCCAACTACAGTGATTTCTGCCACACTCACAGGGACCTCCTTAGTGAATAATGTTGTTCACAAATTTTGCAGAGACAGAAATGAACAACCATGACTCCAAAATTGTTTCCATCAGATTTTAAATTAAAACTAAACTATAGTTCTTATTGTTTATTAAATGATATTCTTGTTATTATATATATTTTTCAACATATCCACTCAATAATTTTCTAGAGAAACTGAAGAGACACATGAACATAGACAGGCTATTTACATACTGTGTGTTAAATATTGAACACATTCTTATTTACTTTGTCAGTTTGATTAAACTGTGGTTGTCATCTGCCTGCTAGACAGAAAACCCTGGTATCCTTGCTTGAAAAATATGCTCATCACAAGTGGACAAATAGTGTTTCTGCCTAAATCATTTGAAGTCAGATTCTTACAGAGCCCAGAACTGATGGAGTGAATGTTTGCAATCATCCTCAGATGTCTGTTCTTTTTTGGGAAAGATGTTGTTAAATGGAAAAAAACAAACAAACAAACAAACAAAACAAAGCAGTTGTTTCCTTACCACATTCTGGTGAGGAAATAAAATTGATGGGCGCTCTGGCATGCTGTATCTAAGAGTTGAAGAAACAGGGGCAGCAGCAGCAGACTGATTTCAAAACGTATGTTAAATACTAATTTGTGTCAGGATGTTTTATCTCCTCTTTTTTCTGTTCCCCACAATCTTTTTTTCACAGCATGTGCACACAGCAGAAGATAATAATTAAACTACTGTGCATTGTCTGTCACTGACACACATTAGAAAATTATGAAGTAAGACTGAAGAATAGCCAAAATTAACTTTTAGAAACTCATTTTTTTCATTAGTTTTCTGTGAATTTAGGTCATTTAAAAAGTGACATTTTATTAAGGTTGAATAGGGAACAATAATTTTTCTTTTACAAAGGATTCAGAAGTTTTGATTTTTTTTTTCCTCTTAACTTGAAGCAGACTTCTATTTTCCTGTTAAAATTTGGTACTAAAAATATATATTTTTTAAAATCAGTCTACTCTGATCATTTGAAAATAAATTCTTTGTGATGCATTAAAAGAGAGCCAGAAACCCTCAATAGAGAAGTTTACCACTTTTGTCCTCTGCATTTCTCAAACTGCAGTATTTTTAACTCGAGTGGACTGCTCTGACAACTAGATGTTGGAAGTACTAGAATTCCCATCTGAGCCCATAACAATGAATCATGGAAATCCAGGGAGGAAAAGAGAAAAGTCTATTTGAGAAGAGGGGAAATAGGCTAATTGGCTTGTTGACTATCTCCCAAAAAGAGTCGTGTCAACATTTCTTTTTTTCTTTCCTTCTGGGAGTTGACCAGATGACCACATCTCTCTGGGGAAGAGGAGAGGTATCCTGCCTCCTTGGTGGTGGGCTGCAATACTCTTTTTGCTAATGATTGGAGTAAGTAGAGTGTCCCTAGGGTTCATCCCAGTTTTTAGATCCCAAGGACAGGACCCTGAAGTGATATAGCATGTTCACAACGCTTGTTTCAAATAGTTGGCGAAATTCAGCCATCTATAATAAAAATATTTTTAAAAATTAAAATTTCAGTGACTAATGTAATTTTTTGTTCCAGTCTTCTCTGCAAATTTCTCCATGTTTTCATACATTGGAATCCACAATAATGCTGATTGCTTAAAAGTATGTTGACATAATTTTCATTTTATAACACAAAACAATGCAGTAAGCAAAGTCTTCATTCATGGAGCAGTTAATCCAACTTTTGAGCATCTCCAAGTATGTATTTAAAAAAGATCGGTAAGGAACGAATCCACTCATGGTTTCACAGACAGCAAACTTAGGCACAAAAAATAACATGCTATACACATGTTAATGCTGCAGAAAATTATGGGATTCAATTCAAGTGTGCTCAGAGCTTTCAAAAACTCTGGGTCAGATCAGCAAATAGTTTTGGCGGTTTTGGCATGGTTTCCCAGTTTTAAAAAAGAAATGTGTCTATACTCACTTAAGAACATCACACAGTATTCTGTTAAATTATTCTACAATCCCTCAATATCAGAGGAAAAAGTTTACATCTAGGACTTCAAAACAAAACAGGACTTTGAAAAGAAATATTTGAACTATGGAAACATGTACAGTGGATACCCTTCCTGGCTTCCAGGATGAGGGACATTTGCTTGTATATGGCTCTTAGCACTGGACAAGACAGGGTGAAGATGGAGGGTGAGCGTTTTAAACTGTCCTGGGGAAACATTATGCTTGTATACTGTTTTTTAATAAAAAAAATATGCTGTGCTGTAGGAAGCCAAAATACAGAGTTTCCCCTTGAATATAGCACGGTGTATTGACACCATTTTGAGCTGTTATAACACCAGCGTGTTAAAAACTTATCTGGGCCTTGATTTCAGTGTGCGAGCACAGAATTGTCTTTTGTTTCTCTTTTTTCTTGTCACAGCTCGTTTGTAAGTATTATAGATAATCACCAAACAAGATGCCAAACTCTTAGCTCGTTGTCTGGGTTCTTTGTTCCATAATTATATATGAAAACTAAACTCATGGTTAGAGACTGCAGTACTCTGTTATCAGTGCAACAGAACACAGGAGGGAGATTTATAGCATGCCTGGTGTTACAAATTACCTACATATGAAAGGAAGAAGAAATAGCTAATAGTGGGACTAGATATTAAGTGTACAGCTGTTCTTTCATAGCTAGGATCCCATACTATCCACCACGGTTCAAAGCCTTCACCCACCAGTGTGTTATTTACTTTCACATTTATCATATGTTCATGCTCTTTTCTCTCTCCTGAGAAAAGTATGAGCAGTGCGTGTTTTCTTTCCACATTTTAGTTGCCTTAGGGAAAGAATCTGCCACTGATAGAAAAACATTTGAATTCATCTTTCTCCAACTGTTCTTGGAAAAGGAACTATCATGTTTATACAATACAGGACAGACTTGGCAACTGTTACATGGATGGTGCCTTCCCACAGATCATACAATGCCTCAGTCTATTAATGACCTAAACTCCATTCAGCAGTGCCCTTGGAAAACTTCTGTTGCTAGCAAATGCTGAATCAGAAACACTCCCAAAACAAATCTGGTGGAAATTAACTTAATTATCTAAAGCTTCCAGGAGCCTGGGGATTTGCAACAAAGTATTTATAAAAGCTGAAAAACAAGAAGTAAAAAATTAACACATCTTCCCATATGAGCAATAAACAAATCTTAATCACTCAAGTCTCATGTATGTATAACGAACAAGGATGTTAATGCATAATACAGGCTGAAATAAAGTTATTTACTTCTTACCAGAGATGATGAAAGGTCAAGTCCTGGTTCCTTGAAGTGAAGGGGAATTATATATGATTTAATGGTCATAAGCATTATCTTTCAATCTCTGCATCGTCACTCATAGCCTTCCGTTCAACACCTATGTCATTTCCATTCACTTCAGCAAAAGGATTTTGTACCTATTTCTTAATAAACTATGTAACAATATGTAGTAACTCTCACTGTATCTATGTCGCATGTTTATTTTGTCTAAATCTCATTGGCTCTGTAACTCATTGGCTCTTTCTATACCGCTGGTGATCCTGGAGATCTAGGATGCTAAACCAAGCTGGAACTTCATTTTAGACACAATGTGGACAGACTGTGGGAAGTTTTTCCAGCTTACATCGATGCCGTGAATGGGGATCATAACTGGCACAGAGCAGGTAAATAGGGAGTTGTATTTCCCTTATTTTTAGTGTAATGAGAAGCAGCCTAATGACAAAGAGAAGAAAGAATTATTTGTTTATCCATCTAGGATGTACAGCCTAAAGAAGGATCTCTCAGTCAAGCAAGTGCCCATCTCGTGATGTGATACAATAAAGCTGCTGGGTTTTTCCCTTGTGAGAGCACTGCAATTACCATACTTTCAGATGTCTTAATACCTATCTCCCCTCAAAACATTTAAGTCCCTGAAAATAAGTAAAAAAACCCAAGCCTGCAAGATCAAGTTAAAATGCTCTCATAAATGCTATCAAATTCTGGGTAAATAGCTCCAAAACAAAACAAGGCAAAAAACGAAAGTTAAATGTATGGGACTGGGGAGAAGGAAATTATTAAGGTGAGTTATTTGGAATAAACATTCCCTTCTACTGCTTCACTCCATAATCAAGAATCAGATTAATCTACAGGTTAGAGAAACAGTAGCCAGTGGTTTGGGGAGGGGTTTTTTGGGCCTGTTGAGTTGTTTGGGGGTTTTTTGTATTGTGGAGCAGACTAATGGGATGGTTATCTTTCTATCTGAAAGATGTGTCATGGAAGAAAGAAAGGGGTTGGATATATTTGCATTTTCTGAATTGGCCTCTATCATGCACTTTAGTTCTCACTGTATTTCACTAAGCGTCATGCCCTATCTTTGTGAATGACACAGGCCATTAGTTGAACAACCATAACAATTCATTATCATAATTAAGGAGACTATTTAATACGTCGAAGTCTACATTTTCTAATAGATATAATTAACATTCTATTTTGCATTCCTTGAATATTCACAGTATCCCTCCAGCATGAGGTAGCTGACCTGACCAAAAGATGAAGGGTTTTCTGATGTTAATTTTTCAATAATCACAAAAGGAACCTTAATAACCTATTCCATCCCTCACTGCCCATCCATTAGTGCTGCTTTTATCTCCTCTTTGTTATGCTACTTCTTGGAAAAATAAAGTAAGAAATTGGTACTGTACCCTGGAGAGTAGAGTATTGCTTCTTGTCCACTAGGATGTACACATTTCATGGATATCTATCCCACTATTTCTTCCCCTAAAAAGCAAATGGCACAGTAGTATCATTATGCATTTCTCATATGTAAAATATCGTAATATGTCCAAGTGCAAGGTCCTGCATCTGGGTTGGGATGAAGGGACTGAGAGCAGCCCTGCAGGAGAAGGATTTGGCAGTACCAGTAGATGAGAAATTGACCCGGAGCCAACATTATGTGCTCACAGCCCAGAAAGCTGACCATATCCTGGGTTACATGCAAAGAATTGTGGACACCAGGTCAAGAGAGGTGATCTTGACCCTCTGCTCTGCTATTGTGACACCCCATCTGGATCACTGCATCCAGTTCTGGGGTCCTCAGCACAGGAAAGACATAGATCTGTTGGAGTGGGTTCAGTGGAGGGCCACAAACATGGTCAGTGGGCTGAAACACCTTCTCTATGCAGACAGGCTGAGAGAGCTGGGAGTGTTCAGTCTGGAGAAGAGAAGGCTCTGGGGACACCATGTTGCAGCCTTTCAATACTTAGAAGGGGCTTGTAAGAAAGATGGAGAGACATTTTAGCAGAACCTGTTGCAATAGGGCAAAGCAGGTTTTAAACTAAGAGAGGTTAGATTTAAACTTGATATAAGAAGTTTCTTTACAATGAGGGTAGTGAAACACTGAAATGAGTTGCCCAGCAAGATGGTAATTATCACATCCCTGAAACATTCAAGGGCTCTGAGCAACCTGACTTAGATGAAAATGTCCCTGCTTATTGCAGGGGGAAGAGTTGGACTAGATGATCTTTAAAAGTCCCTTCCAACCCAAACTATTCTATAATAAGATATGAGTTTAGCATATTCCTTTGGCCTGTACACCCAGACCTCACTTAGCATGAAGGTCATCCATGAACCTCCTGCACCTATAATCAGGATTCAGCTTCTGTCTTGATACTTGTGAATATTTACACAAACAAATATACATGTATTATGTATTTTTGTGTTTGTGTAGTTTATAGAACAGCTGAGGCTGAAGGTAATTTAAAAGCGCGCACACACACACAGAAGAAATTAGCTCTGAAAAATCCAAAGTCAAAATACGTTTATTTTAAACAAATATGTTATTTCAAGCAAACTCCTGGTTTTGGCATTGAAGCACTTTTAGTGAAATATGCTTAACTCACACAATATGTCTGCACAGGCATCCTCTTTAACAAGGACCAGAACACCTACAGAGACATTTGTACTTCCAAAGAGGCTGGCCAGCACCTGCCTGACTTATTTGTCCGAACACCTGACTATATCTTTATTTCACAACTCTCTGAGCTGATGGTCATCCACATATTGAAGGTATTTACAATAAAAAAAACACTTTGCATTTGTATAGTGCTGCCCATCTGGTAATCTCAAAATGCAGCAAAACATTAATTAAGCCTCAGAAGTTGTTGGAGGATAATGAAGCGAAATATATTAAGTAATTAATATTTCCTTTATTTCCCACTCAGATGTGCATGGGTTCACTTAAGTTAATATTTCAGATTAATTTTCCCTGCATTCCAGTCTTGGATAAGCTCTTTTTGGTCTATATAAATGCATGGGTTAGTCTGGAATTGCACAAGAGATACATTAACAGTACAGGGAAACTGTTCCTTCTTACACAAAGATGATTTCCCAACCACCTCCTTCCTAGCCACAATTTTAGTGGCTCAATAAATATCCTTTTACCTTTTCTATATTGGTTAGTATCATGCCTGCTCTTCATCTTTGGTACCTACTGAAAGAAAAGATTTTATTCACAGCAGTGAAGAGGAAACTGAGAAAATAATAATCCTTATATGAGCTAATCCAGCCCACATTTCACTCAGAAGGTTTTTGCCAGGAGTGGCCCATCCAAAACAGTCACATGTGCATGTCAGTCAGCAATCTGGCGAAAGTCCAATTCTCTCTTCTTTGAAACCAAAATAGTAGCCTTTTGGAAATATTACTTAAATTACTTAGAAGTGCTTACAAAATGATTCAATGATTTTAAAAGGATGATTAAGTAAGAGATGATATGGAATGCACAGCAAAAGACAGTTCATGTGTTCAGTCCAAAGGAGAAGAATCAAGAACAAAATGACTGGAATTGTTCAGCTCCATGAAAAATTAAGTCCCTGGTCTTCTGAAGTGCAGGGTTTGAAATATTTGGACCCATGTAATAGATATAAACCATCTCCTAGTAAAATGCTTGGTTTTGGGGAATCTCACTTGACTTTGGTTGTCTTCTGTAAACCTAAGTCAGATTTTCTTAATTTGAGTCAAGAATTTGACTTGAGCATCTTCACTGGCATTGCTCCCAAAGGGTCTTGAAAGGACATCAGCGAAATATTTTGCAATATCAAGAACCTCCAGGTCACCTCTACAATGTCAGTTTGTGCCGATTCACCTTGAAACACTGCACAAAACAGCGTCTGTTTGCTCTGCTCATAGTCAGCTAGGAGATAAGAGATTGGATGGGATACTGAAGGTTATTCTTGGGCTGATTGATAGAGATCACAGAGGCTTAGTTCAGGGACTCCAGCCAGCTTTAAGTTAAGTGCTCTCAAATTTATCCATTCAACAGGATCCTCTAAAAGACTGTAATTGTTTTGCTCTACAGACAGTAGAAAACTTATATCTAAAGCTGAGTGAGTCTTCCTATTGTCTCTGATGAATACACGGGATTTTGAACATAAGCAACAAAAATTAGTTCCGTTTTGAAACAAGTCTAAAATGCTGAATGATGATGGAATCAGATGCTAACAGAAGAGAACAGCAAAAGGAGATAAACTTTGGAACCCAAGCATCATGTTTCAATAAGGATCAATAGTAAAGCAGTGTTTAAAATTTAGAACATAGAGAAATAAAAGCAGGAGTATTTCACTTGCATGTATCAGGGAATAGAACAAATTAAAGCAGTTTTTATTACTTTTTATACAGAAGGGATGAGTTTGAGGCAGAGTTCAGACTGAAATGGATTAGGGAAGGAGGAAAACCAGAAATTCGTTATGGGGAGAAATTACATACCACCAGTTCTAGGAGACAAAAGAAGGCTGAGGTACTTTTGAAGATATTCAACTTCAAAGACGATGTTTTGCAAGCCTTGCTTCATTTGTGCAGATAAAGTGAATGCTGAGTTACCTTTTCCACTTTGTTTGTCTTGCTTTAGAATTTTATTCTTTTGCTTAGATGGAGGTAGGGTATAACTTATCTACATGAAAGGCAAACAGAAGGATGGCATATATTTTTGAATCTGCTAGTAAACACGATCTGACAAAAGGTGGGTTTGGGGCATGTATTTATCAGTGCCACATCAGTGAAAATCCCCTTGTGTAAAGAGAGGGATCTGCTTCAAACCCAGGATCTCTCGTTGATGTATGTAATGATACAGTCTGTGCCTGTGATTTGCTTTATAGCTTTGTGAGCCCCTCAGATGTATAATGACAATTCATCCTTGAAATCTTGGCTTGGATGAGTCATTCAGATCTTTCTCTTCATTTGCATGTACAGAACAAGGTACATCCTTTCTTCATGTCCATTGCCCTCTGGGTTTGCTCTGTGTCATGCTCACTGACAATCTTCTTTATGTCTTTATCTAAAGCCTCTGTTCAGCACATCAGAGCTCACTGCAGGGAAGAAAGAAGGCCTTGTATTTGCATATCCCCACTGAGCCACAGATTTTCTTCTTCTTATGGGTCCTTATAAATGTTCTTCTCCCTCACACAAACCTGGTGTGTGGTCTCCTGTCCAGTAACGCATCCCCATCCACAAGTCACCACAGCTTTCCAAATACGTCCTAGCCTGGTGGAACAGAGGTTCCCTAGGGACCTGTTGTCCCCTCCTGTTCCTGGGTACACAGTACAAGTAAGCTGTGGTGAGGTGTCTGGGCTGGTCCATGACCATCCTCTGAGCAGGGCCCTGGAGTGTGTGTCCTGTTGGCCTGCAGGCCAGCAGCAGGAACAGCTTCCCCCAAAACTCCATTCATCAGCTCTGTGAGAAGAGCAGAGTACCCATATTCTTTGATCTCAGATTTATCATATAGTTGGTTTAATGTCCAGAAAATAGTCTATGGCTCTGTCCATTTTGAGTTGAAATTCAAATATCTGTTATAGAAAACCATGAATAGAATTAAATGGAAATTCCAGGGTATTTTTCCACTTTAGTAAACATAGGTAAATACTTCATTTGTAACTATGCATTAGGTCAGCAAACACCTGCCCTTACCAGACAGGAATAAGATATAAAGAATCTCTGTTTTTCAGATGAAAAAGTCCCAGCTGGTTATTGCTGAAGTATCTTAGAATTTGCAATAATTTTTCTTTTCATTTTCACCTCCCCATTTCATTTTCATTTCCCCATTTCACAGGGAACCTCACACACTCTTTAAGTGGTTCCATTTTATTTTAGGATCATTTCAGAAGTACACATGAGCTGGCATCATCCTATTGTGTAATTGCTGCAACTAATTTTTCCAGTCTGTTTGGGCCTTACTGACAAGAAGACAAGCTGTTTTATTCCTTTCCTCTTTGAGGATATCGTAACATGAGGAGAAAAACACCAGGCATAATGAGACAGAATTATGTTATAAATCCTCAGAGGGAAATATATTTTCTCAATATTCTTGGCACAGAACTTTGCAGAATGACCTAGTTGGTAAGTGGCAAGAAACAAAAAGTTAAGTAGCATAGTATAAACAAAATCCTACCCTAAGGAACATTAAACTGGAAAAAAAAACCCTGCAATTATCACTTGGGCATTATCCCCTTCAAATTTCTCATGTCTTTCATGCAGCGATCTGTAAATTGTGGAATGTCTGATTTCATTTTTCAGTGATTGGTGTAGGATTACAATCCACTCTCTTTTTGGCTTACTTCAGATTTGCATATTCCTCAACACAGGAGAGTCCTAATGTAAAACCAGCCTGCCCAAAATATATTTAATTTACAAACCCCAGCATGGCAATAATAACTTGTCTCATCAAGTCTAAAAAATTGTACTTTTCAGTAAATAATATAAATACCTCCAGTTATATAGTTATATCCTAAGTAATGATGGTGTTTTCATTATACCAACTGCCACAAATTTATTGCTAAATTGTAATTTGACTTCTGCAATGAGACTGTGAATAAAATGATCTCACATGAATATTCTGCAGGCTGCTTGAAATGCAATTTTAAAATGTCTCTTAAAGTAAAAAGTATATTTGGGTGAATTAATCAATAGCAATAGAATAGTGGGAGAAGTGCAGACATTTCTGATATTTCTGTTTTAAATACTTTTTTAAAACAAAAAATATCAGGACTTCGCTCACCTTTATTTGTAAAAGTCAGTTAGAAAAAAGAATCAAATTTAAACTGATGATAAATTGCAGGTAATAAAGGTTACCTCCTATTAAGCACTCAGGAAAAGCTCAGAGATGTAGCTTGTCCAATATTCCTGTTGGAGGTCAACATTCCACTCCTAAGAAATACAGTGACAAAACTATGATTTTAATAACACAAGGGCAAAACCACAACATCTAAAAAACCTCAAACCTTCGTAGCTGAGACGAACAGCCAGAAAAACATTTCCATGTGACAGACACATGGTGGGATTCTTGGAGCTGTCCTGTGCCAGGAGTTGGACTTCAATGACCCTTGTGGATCCCTTCCAACACAGGAGAATCTGTGACTCTATGATTCTATTTGTTTACATAGAATAAATAGGATTCTATTTGTTTATATGGAGTAAATTGATTGCCACATTCTTTCCCACAGCTTTACTCTTCATCTTCGATTAGATGGATCCTACCCTTCTATGGTGCAGGCATAATGTCTCCTGCTCAGTATCCAACATAAGAGATGCTAATCAGGTTTGTGGGTGTGACTGTGTATGTGAATTAGCTAAAAATACACAGCACTTATTGCATATGTGCTCCAGTTTGATCTGAGAAGTAGAATGACTGTGATTAATAGTGACATCACTGAATGCATTCGCAGCAAAGTTAACACTTATTCTTTTGTCTTAAGCAAAAGTCTGCAAATGTAAAAAATTAATTTTCTCTCACAGAACATATAATTCAGAGTAACATCCAGAGAAGGAGGGTAATTGCTGAGTCCGCAAATTTGTGTAGGTTTCTAAATCAATTTAAGATAAACTTCAGTCTCATGAAACTGATTACCTTCAAACTGCTGGAGGTCACCAAGAAGGTCCACAGCAGAATTAAGCTTTGATAAAGGCCCAATAAGTTGACATTCCATCAAAAATAATTTGTCTTTGTTTAAAAATTAATATCATTCATGTGGTCTATAAAATAAAAAAAAAAGAAAGAAAGTTACAGACATAAAACCATGGCAGGAAAGCAAAGCAAAGCAGAAAGGTTTCTCTAGAACCTGAGTCTAGACCTTTTCAGAAGCTCAGGGACGTTGTCTCGGAGGTGTCAGGAAAAAAACCCTCAGCCTCAGGAGGCACCATATGGAATTGGTTGTGACAAAGAAGCTATCGTTTTGAGAGAAACTGAAGCTGATAAACAGAAACCCCTTTGGACACGCCAGTCAGGTGAAGTTGCTTTATAACCAGTTTTTTTATTTTTATTCTGTCTTTTCCATTTGCTGGCAGTTTTACATATTCTAGTTTACAGCTTAACAAATCCAACTTTTTAAGTGATAGCAACCTGTCTTTATCTTCTCTGGTGAAGTCTCTGTAAGGAAAAGACTGAGGCAAATCTTTATCACCTTTCACATCGATCCCATAATTACAAGCAAGCTTTTCTGGAAGAAGAAGTGTTAGTCACCCATCACCTGGAGTAAGCTTTAAAGGCTTTTCTTGATTTGAGAATGGTTCAGTTGAGGACAGCTACCATCTCCTGCCAGTGTTAAACTCCAGCCTGCAACTGTCATTTGAAAATTGGAAGATATCTGTAACTTACCTGGTGGTAAGTATAGAGAGGCACCAGAAAATATTACCAAAAGCACTTGTAGAGTCTCTGCCATGTAAGTTTTTAAAAACATGCAAATGTCTATTTCTGGTCTAAATGATCCTGCTTTGGGCAAAGAATGTGCTAAATGCTATCTATCCCAGGATGCTGTTCCTTCCCATTTCTCCTTATCAGACATTCTGAAAGATCAGCACACATCTGTATACAAATCCTCCTTCAGAATACTTTTCTCTGTGTGACTCATACAGAAAAAGCCAGTCTAACATACTGAAATAAGAAAGTAGTACATAAGCTGTTTATCATTTAGCTTACTCAAACCTCCAAGATACAAACAGGATAAAAGGCCCATGGATAATTAACCTTCAGGAAAGCATAAAAAAGGCCAAGGACAACATCACTGAAAATATACAGCATTCTTAATTCCTTCAGGTCAATATCAATCTTTCTACAGCTCTCCCAAGCTTCATTAAGAGGATGAAAGACATGATGCAATATTTAGAGGAGTCTTGATTCTGTAATATATCCTATTGTCTCTCTAGCTTAGTCTTATCGCCTCATCCTCAACTATTAAAAATAAAAAATCCTGTGAGTGAACTCCTCCCTCCCATATGCATATTGTTTTCACAAAGCTTTTTCATAATCTCTGAACCCTTTTGGTGTTAGTCCCATGACAGATAACCAGCTTCCACAGAGATTTCTTCTTAGCTAAGATCATAGAGCTTAAGTTTATCATATCCTACATAACTAAGCCTTCCAGCTAAAGTATATTTATAAAGCTCGAGGCAGACTAGATCCTTTCTTGTATTGTCAACAGATTCATTAAACATGAACATTTATTTCTTTCACAGGGGAAGGCTAGGGAGTCTCAGTATGTACTTCATCCCTAAATATAAACATACTATCTTCTTAGCATTCGTGAAGGAAATTCTTTTATTTTATATATAGGTTTAAAGAACAATTGTGATAAAACATCTTGATAAATAGCAATAAGCAAATGAGGAAAATCGAGGAGGCTACAAAATAGAGGGCAAAATAAAAGGACAGGTTCGGGAAGAATAGGAACCTGGGAATTTCTGGAATGAAGTCTCTGTCTTGGAGGCAAGAGATTTTAGTTCTATTTCTGTCTCTTCTGCTGGCCAGCTATGTGTGTTAGAAACCCCAGCTGGCTCTTGCCTCAGCATAGCTATCAGCATCACATCTCCCACCTCCTGAGTGAATAATGGTCACTCCCTGCTTAGTGGAATATGAAATTCCATCCTATCAAGTCACGAGCATTCACTAGGGCAGAAGCCAGTTGCAAAATCCAAGGTTGGCTTGTCCTACAGCATCCCTATTTTAATTTTTCCTGAATCTCTTTGAGCTTCTGGCAATTGTCAGTTCATGCTGCCCTATGCATAGGGTTACTCGCAGATTTGTCATCTGGGCCTTTTTTTTTTAATCTCAGTGTCTTAGAAAAGCTGCAGCTGCGGACCTCCCTATATAGATAGGTATACATATATCACAGGCAGAGACTTGTGTTTGAGCTAGATAGGAGTGCTCCCGTTACAGCCACCAGAGATCCACCCAACAGCTCACTGTGCAGTTCATTGCAAAGCTAGCACCTACACTTGGTTGGCCGTAGCATCTGATCCCAGACACACACACCAGGGAAAGTATCTCTCACTTCCACAACTTCCGAATCAGTCTATCATCCAACACGCCATCCTATCTTCCAGCTGTTTTTCCAGCAGTCAGTCAGGTCATAAAGCTCCAGAGCATTCTCCATCATACCTGAAATAAAGCCTGTATGTTATGCACTGCTTTTTTTTTTTTTTTCTCCCCCTCTCAAACCCCCCAGTCAGTTTAAAGTATAATAATCCACTTACAATATATGGTTGGCATTTACTTATTGTCTGTTTGGAATAATTTCTTGACTTTATCAGGTTTGTGAAGAGACAGAAAATCCAACCAGCCTTCATGTATCTTGCACTGTATAGCAGGAATATGGCATTTTTCTTATCTCCAATGTTGTTTTCAGTGAAGCACTGACTAAACCTATTTACATATGCCCACAAATGTCCATCAATCTCGTTACAATAAAACCCTGTTAAACCTTGCAATTTTCTTCTTTGTCTGTAAGCATTTTTTCCTCTTTCAAATATAATTTCAATATATCAAACATCATCTTTTTATAGCCTTTTAAAATAGCTAACCCAGGATTGTCTTGCTCTTTTCGCATGGGGAACATAACTCATAGATTGGCTTTAGCAAATCTGTATATTTTTTAAAAGCGACCTTAGACAAATAATATCATATAAATTATTTTTCTTGATTCCTCTTGCAGAACGTTAATAATTGCTTCCTCTTTTAACACCTTTTACAATCTGACAAATAGACCTTCTAAAAATGGCATATTTCCCCCAGGTGAAAATGTGCTTTTCCTTCCTCTGAAATCATAAATAACAATGTGAAAAAGACTTTTTTTTTTTTTTTTTTTACCCACAACAAATGTGAAGGTCATCTTGTTTAAATATTGAAACAGATTGAAGCTGAGGACAGACAAAATAAAAGGTGACTATTTCACCACATGAAAAAAAATTATCTTATGGCCACATAAATTAGGGTAATCTGACCCACCGCCAGGTAATAACACAGGTCAAGAAAATTCAACTATCACCTCAGGTATAAAGCTGATTAATCTCACTCAAGATAGAACATAACTTTTGGGAAGACATACACTGTGGCCCACTGCACAACACTCTGCTCTTTAGGGCAGAGAGCTCCCACTGCTCAGACAGTGCTTAGTGCAGTCAAATCCTGGATAATGTCAAACTTTCCCTGACATTAGGACACAGACTGTTTCTTGCCTACATGTAAGCAAGCTTACACTTTCTGTCAGACTTTCAACTACAACTTCGTGTTCAGAATTCACTGGTGGTGTATATCCAGAATGGACCAGTCTCCATTCTGAGAATACAAAACCACTTTGGCTTTGCTGAACACTTGGGTAATTCACCACACCAGAAGGAAGGGAACACAGTATACCATTATTTGTCCAACCATAATGTTTTCCAGCCACCTTGAATATGCCACTGTTTCTTAATAGAACTGGACATTACCATGGCACATTTCTGTCTTCTCCTTATAAGAACAGAATTTACTGGGATCTTCCCCACGGTCTATGATATTACTGCTGTATAACTTTTAGAACTATTTCATCATTCACCTAAGCTCCCTTTCATTTTCATAATTTCAATGTGATTTGGGGAGAACTTATAGAAAAAGAAATGAAAAAGGTCTCTGGTATGATAGATAATGATTAAAAATTAGGATCTGTGTTTATAAGCATGTCTCCAAGTGTGATAAACATTCGTTATACATTTGTGACTGCAGTTTGAAAGTTTGAATAGACCAGAAAGCTCTACTTGATCCAAAATGCTATTTCAAGCTGAGGAAAGATATTACTGACTCTCCTGAACAGCGATATTCCTAAAATGAGGTTAGAAATGTAATGCAATGATTATTTAATTGGAACTTATTCAGAATTATAGTTTATTTTCTAATTGAAACCTTTTTGTCAGATTTGCCTGGATCTAATTTTAAAATTTTTGTTCTAGATTTTTGACCCTCAGTTGTTTTCCAGGTTTTATTTGTTGAGAAAGGCTTTTTTTTTTGGTTCAACTTGATTTCAGTTTAGTCAGTGAATTTAAATTTTGGAAATAGTCACAATGCTAGCTAAACACCCGTTACATTTAAGGTGTATGTGTTTCTCTTTGTGGCAAGGGCAGTGGGGAGCCGGAAAGTACTCTGGTTTTGTCAAAATGCTTTCTAGATGTAGCTCACAGGGAGCTAATTCACCTTCTGCACAAAACAGGTGGCTCACATCAATTTTTTGGGAACCTGTCGTGTAAGGATTGTGTACAGTGATTTCAGTTGCAATTGTCTGTGTGCTACAACACAAAAGCACATGGCCATGGGAGCCATGAAATTTGTGTCCTGCAGGACAGAATTATTGACACTGCAGGAACTTTCTCTAACTCAGAGGAAAGCATTCTGCAGGAAAGAAGATATATTTTTTAAGTCCAAAAATCTGTATGTGTAGATTAGGTTGAGATAATTAGGCTCCATGTTTATAATTTTCATACTGAGCAAATACCTGTTTAAATCTGGCGGTAACATTAAAGCACAGGTTAGAATTTTCTTATACTGAAATAATATAATCTTCATAAATTAAGTCTTAACATCATACAATTAAAAGCAAAGCATAATAATCTAAAATTCTCTCCTATTCAATGAGTCTTTAAAGTGATTACAGGTTTCTTACCCAATACATTGACCATGCCCACTGCATGACACTAACATATTAGCCAAGTACATTTATTATAGCTTTTTACAGACCCATGCAACTTTGATTTAAAGTCATGCATTCTAATATGTTTTGACAAGTAAATTGCTTGCCTTTTTTCCTTGATAGCCAACCATATAAATAATGCATGCATAGTAATAGCTAGAGCAATAATGTAAAAGTCAAGTAAGGAGACTCATGCAGCATGTTAATGATAAAGGTGTTCTACCCATTTCAAACAGGAAGAAAAAATAAATAGCTGTAACATATATGAAAGAGAGGAGTCCAATCCTTAAAAAACTGTTTTTAAATGACTATGGTAAGTTCTAATGGATACTGGAAGGGCATTTATTAAAGTCCATCATAAACAAAAATATTTTGGGAACCTGAAATCCTTTCTCCTCTCGAGTGGGGATTGATTCAGCATGCCAAAGCTGAAGCATAAGCTGCAGCAGAAGCGCTTCACTGAACATCTTCCCCATGGGAGGCTCCACAGTTTGATTAGGCATGGAGGCTAACAGGAAGCCTCTTTCCATCTGAAGACCTAAAGAGAAAGAGACATCAATAATTTGCCAAGACATAGTCTTATTGGTTAGGTGAGAGGCCAAATAGGTTAGGTGGCCTACTCTGAGGACTATAGGAGAATAAAACTATTTTTAATGTATAAATCTTTTATTTTTTGTGGTCTGTCATCCTCCTTTATAAATAACCTTTTACATTTGAACCAGAGGAATGAAATACTGCAAGTCTTTCAGAAGAGCTTGGACATTTTCTGACAAACTCCTTTTCCCATGCCTTGGGGGTCTGACCACAGAGTCATTGTGAATTATTTAGACTTTAATGACTGCTACAACCAAGTTAGACAAGCACTGCCAATTCAGCCCTTTTCTCCTAGTTACAAATCAGCTGCAAACCTGGCCTGGATTTTTTATAGCTGTTACTCACGAGATGTTCAGTGAGTACTACAGTCAAATTTTGAAGTAGCTTCTTTGGATTGATCATGTTCATGGCTAGAAACAATCTTACAGTGTGACTTCCTGAGAGCTACGATGCTTGCTGGAAAAGCATAGAAATAATTATACACTGTCATAGACATTAAGAGGATTTTTTTTTTTACTTTCAAATTTTTCTTAACATATTGAAATGTAATTTGGAGAACATTTGTATGCTGTTCACAGAAAATTGATATGTTCTCATCAGGTCCTTCCTAAAAAGTAGTCAAAACAGAGAAGATCCTGATTTAAGATTCTGTAAATGTGTTCAAATAAAATCCTGTACCTGAGTTTTCAATTCTCAGAAACACAAGCAGTAAAGGAACTCAGCCAGTGGTTCCTCGTTTCACAGGGGTTTTTGTGTCATTTGATCCATTTAGAATAATTTTGTTGCTATGAGATTGTATTCCAACCATGGGAATACAATTCACATTGAAAAGGTACATTTTCTGCATTCTTTTTAAAAAGTATTTGCTATTTTTTCTTTCTCTTAGGAAACTCTTGGACTAAATTTGTATAAAACCAACGTTCTATCATTCACACTGTAAGATGTGCTTTTTATTATAGGAATTTTGGTGCCCATTCTTCCCATAATTGTTTCTTTTTAATAAAGGAGTATAAAAGAATGGGATTTAAAATGCAATTATTATTTAAATAACTCAACAGATGCAGAGACATCATCTTTTGTTTTATATTTTAGTAGCTGCCAGCACTCATTTCTGATCAGTTTATCAGCATGTCATTTAAATGCTCGTATTTTCTCAGACAAACTGTATGATTAGCCACTTAAATACCTTCATTTTGTTCTTTTAAACAATTGCTATAAAGAGAAACTCTTTGCTACATCAGCAAATGATTTGAACATGAATTAGGCAATATGTGTGCTGCAGCTATAAATAATAAAAAAGAACTGATAGGACTGTTTAAAATATATAATTCTATTGAAATCATGTTGAAACACACCTACAGCACATTTATCATAATAATGATATTTTAGCAGAAAGAATGCTTGTGCATTGCAAATATAACCCGCCCTTCCTCCTGTCCATTTCTCCCTCCAAAGGATAAGGAGGAGGGTGGAAGTAAGATCAAACCTGGAGTAGCCACACATGGACCTAAAATGTTGTACTAAAGTGAAAGAACACAAGACTATGTGATTGTTCTAAGAAGTGAATATCAGCGTTTCATAAATATCGCAGGTATCTAAGTGAAAGTATTTGCTGCCTTCTGACAATATTTTTAAAATAAGAGGTCTTGTGTGTGCGTATTTTCATGACGTTCTTCTTCAGATTCTCCTGAAAAGTTAATTTTAACATCATCAACTCTGCAAGTATTTTCAATATTTATATTATTAGAGTATTTTGTAGGCTGTTTACAGCAGTGACCTCTCCACCCTAAATTTTGACTTGTTAACTACAGAATAAACTACATTGATCAGACAGTGGATTTCATTGCTCTTGTGTTGTGGCAACATCAAGGCGCCACTTATACTGCTATCACTGTATTATCTAATGTGGAAGAAACATTTTTGCTAAATGTATGCAACTGTAGATCTCATCACGCAGCTATCTCACCTTAACAAGCTTCCTAGTTAGGATTATAATGAAAAGCAAGTGAGCTCCTAAAACTCTGATGTTTAATTATTAAGACTTTCTCTTTGACTAGCATTAAGATCGTACATATATTTTTATGAATGAGAACTTATTTTTGCAATGAAGGAAAATTTGAAAATTGTTTGTTAGCTAGATACATGCCTGAAGAAACCATAAAGTCCCAAAACAGAAATTTTATTGGTCTTTAGAAAAAAAAAAGTTGCAACTTGAAAGGCAGAATTTTTGTGGGTTTTTTTTTTTTTTTTTGCATGGGTCTCTTGGCTAGTTACACTAGAACTGAACGTTGCTGCAAACTTTTTGTCTTTTCTAATTAAGTTAAAATTTAAAAGACAAACAGAAAATTGTCGCGCTGACCACTTGGCCGCCCGGTATGGCCAAGCAGGTGACGTGTTCAGTGCCGGGTCACCGTTAAAGCGATGAGCACCCTGGCAGGCTGAAACAAGCACCGGTGTAACGTGCTTTTGGCTCCCTGGGGAGCTCGCAGCAGTCAGTGGTAATTGCAGCGAGCACAGCAGAGACAGAGAAGAAGGGAAGGACTCCTTTGTAGCAATTCCCAAACTTCATTCCCCGCCCCAGGGGACAGAGGTCTACAAGCAAGGAAGGGAGCACGAAAAAGGAGCACAGAACAGGGGTGACATAGGGTTTTATACAAAGGGAAAAAGGGAAGGCACCAATGGGAAAAGGTCACGGGGATACAAGGGACCAATAATAAGGGACATAAGGAGGGACTAATACAAACAAACCAATGGGGGAACAAAGAACACAGAAATCTCCAGAAGAACGGGAGGAACTTCTGGAGTCAGGGGAGGAACTTAAGTTGATTGGCGACCCAGGGGAGTGGCTGGCCCTTCAGCACCGCCCTCAGCATCACTGTCCAAGGCAGGGTCTGTCCACTGAATCTTGTCATTAACCCAGAACTTAAAGGTTCGTGGAACAGTACCTTTGCTGAGAGTGGGCCAGGCTGCTGTCACCACCTGGGTGACAACCTGGGTCACCACAACAGAAGATCAAAGTCTTTTTAACATAGTGAAAACATTTCAGATTTTGTGATGTGGCTCTTAAGCAGCCAAAACCAAAATAGTTTTAGATAATACTTGTAAAAGCAGAAGACTTGGCAGTGAGATGAGAAACAGGTGCTGAATTTTCTTAGGACTGAGGGCTGCATTTGGATCCGAAGTTACCAAGAATCACCCAGACATTAGAAGTATTTGATTCTGGACCAACAGAAAAGTTTGGATTTTAGTGGAATCAAAATACCTGTTGGACAAACCTGCTTACTGTTAAGGTCCATTAAAAACAACAACAACAACAACTACAATCCTTTTTCTTGCCATTAGTCATAGAATAGATGAGATCAACTGAATTGAATTTAACTGATGTTTCTGATAAAAATTATTTAACAATCTAAAGGTCTGAGAACATATGTGAAACAAATTGGCCAGAAAATGAAAATTGCAGCATGGCCGAAAAGGTTTTATTGTGATTACAAGCCAGTGAATGCAAAATGCTCTTTGTAAAGTAGCAAAGCCCTTAGGAGGTGTTTAAGAAGCCTCCTGTTACTTGGCAAATTATGGGGTAAAAGGAAAAAAGAAGAAAACAAACTGAATAGGCATAAGAGGAACAAAATGTCCTTATCAATCTGCTGAAGTAATGGGAGATCAAACTGAGCTTACTGTACCAGGGAACAGGAGAACAGCCAATGTTTTGGGTAACATCTCTGGAGGAAGAAAAATAATGGACAAAAGGTATTTTTTTTGTTACAGAAATCACAGCGCCCTCTGAAACATAGACATTGTCGCATCCATGGTTCCTGTGTTTTTAGCACTGTGCAGAAACTGTGCCAGTTGTGTTAGACAGAGCCTATTGAGAAGCTAAAATTGTTACAGACATGTGACAATGGATCCAAGCAAATCCTACTAGATTACTTTATGACCAAATTATTTTCTCAATATAGTATTATCTTTTTTGGTCTTTTTGAGAATTACTGACTACATAACAAAAAATCCAAAACGAAAACCAACTATTAACTTTATTGAATTAGACATTATGGTTTTCATTTCCATTAAGCCTTTCAGCATAAGGGTTGAGCAAGAGTTTAGGATTGTGGCTGAGACATGGCTCTGCAAAAATGCAGCTGATTCTGGGATACAAAGGAAGCATAAATGATGGTAGCATGAGTGATACATTTCTGAGTGGCATAGAATTTGTGGGGACAGTTTGGCCTTGTCTTGAAAGAAAGGCAGCCAGAGAATTTGAAGTGTCCTTTTAGACCACGCAGCAAATCCTTAAAATTACTACATGATGGGGACCCCATTCTGATGGCAGCTGCATGGCTTCATTTAGGGTTGTCTGCCTTGGGGAAAATAAGGACATGAGTCAAGATCACCAGGAACAGAGTCAGTGCTGCTGAGAATTCTGAGGATTTCAGTGGTAGTGCTCATACAACTAAGTTACTCTTCTGGAATGAACTTCGTAATGCAGCTGGCTGACAAAAGCCACCCAAGGCATGTCATAGATGTCACTGCAGAAAGCGCTTTGCCCAGTGAGAAAAACTGAGTGAGCTTTCTTTAAAGCTGACACAAAATGCTGTGTAAGCTTTAACCAAGCTTCCTCCTTATTAGCTGGCAAAATATTAAAATGTAAACATCTACATAAAGTCTTTACTTTAACCAACGTGCTAAAATTCTCATTTCAAGTATTACTATGATTGTCTGTTACAAAAATTCTCCGTCTTTTCCTCAAGGATTTAAATAGGAGCTGTTTTACCAGAATGGCTAGCTTTGCTGTGAAAATCTGGCAGCAGGTGAACTTTTTTTATGTTTTGATAATTTTTAAGCTATAACACAGCTGGAACTGACATGTTTTGAGAATGGTAATGTGTAATTCTGTGCTCTTGATTGCTTATCATTTCAGTTGGTAAACTGATAGTTCTCAGCTTGTATGGTCCATTGAACTGTTTCTAAAAAGTAGATCTTGCACTGAAACGATAGAAGACCAATAATGGTACCAAGAACTACTTGCATTAATAATAATTATTAATATGTTGTTGTTGTTGTTGTTGTTATTATTGCTACTACTACTTAACAGGTAAATTTAATCTGCATTAACTTTAAAAAACCCCAAACTCTAAACAACACAGGAAAAAGAGCACTGCTTCTAACTCTTCAAAACCCAAACCAGATGATTTTAAAGGAAAANAAAAAAAAAAAAAAAAGCCAGGTGGCACTATATCCACTTGTACACTTTGATTGAAGATCACAGTCTTTATGTTTAATTTTTTATTATTTGTCTTTCAGAGGCAATATAATCTGTGCTGGCATCTGTTTCATTTGACAACTTAATGTAGTCTCCACAGACTGACTTCAACAATGCTTTGTTGTGAGCTGACAGTGTGGGTGTCATCCCCAATGACATGCACAGCCATTGCTGAGTCTGCATTTTGACATTTAAGTGGGCTCAGCTGTGAATAGATACCTAAGATGTTTATTTGCATTCACATTCCATTTTGACACTGTATCATTTTATTAGATCCAAATTCTTCCTTAAGTAGGTTGTTCCCTTCCAGGGAGAAAAAGTTCTTTGAGTTTGATGTAAAATTTGATCTCTATTGGAGAAAATGTAACTAGCACTTCAAAAATGAAGAAGTATGAGAAGAGAAATATTTTCTGGTGTGACAAAGTTTCACTTTAACATGGAGAATGTGCAACACCTCAAAAAGGACATATGGGGTTTTATTTTGCTTTAGCATTTGTACATACAAGGAAAAGTGAACTGAAGTAAGTGACGTTGTCAGAATTAAGAGTAAATTGTGATGTCAGAAATGGGGTCCATTATGCCGAATGAAACATTCATTATTATACAGATGATTAGCATACACCATTATCTTTCCATACATATCTTTAGATGTAAATATCATTTATCTCCTTTAAAGTTTATATGCACATTCATCTCTCTGTATGCATACACTATAATACAGCACCGGTTCATAAAGGACTTTGTTAAGAGTGATTATGAATTCAAATTCTTTTTTTCCCTGAGAAATGAAAAAAACCCATAAATACTCCATCTAGGAGGAGCCTACACATGCCTCTTTCTACAAACATATGCAGGCTTCAGTTAACTGAATCTGCCAAATGAAAGGTCCATCTGCTTCAGAATCTAGACCTCAAAATGCACCTATCTGTGCTAATTTTCACAAGAAAAATCCCTTTTCTTGCCTGAAAGTATAAACCCCAGGGTTGGTTGGTTGATGTACAAAAATAATACCATGAAAATATAGTTTATCAATGTAAGGGAAGCTAGTTTCTTTGATCCAATCTTCAATGAATGAGCAAAGCATTTTTAACATAGTAGATATAATGCTTAATATATTTCTCTCTATAAACACTGGTATATTTGTATGTGTGCAACATATTTGGAAATAAATTTCTATTTTATGTATACCTTTACATGTTCTTTATGTCTGCCTAAAAATCTTAACTTTATATTATTTAGTCTTTGGTGCTTCCCCAAATACTGAAACATTTGGGGTGGGAGGGGAAGAAAAAGATAATATAAAAATGACAGACTAATTATCTCAAGAAGAAAATCTACCAGAGTCCATTATTATCACCAATTTCTTTGGGGTTTATTCAGCAAAATTTGATAGTTCAAATCACTGAAAGAGGTGGTGAGAACTGAGGTAGTAATTCTTCAGTATTACACATATTGGCATCAGTTTCTCTTGCCAGCAATTACTTTTCAGCACAGGAATAGGATAGCCACTATAATTATTAGATGTGTGGTTCAGTGAAAGCTCTTTGACCTCCCTTAAATCAGCTCAAAGCCCATGCAGACCAGCCAGTAATCTTTCATAAATGTGCTCTATGTAAATCAAAACCTGTTAGATGTGTGTCTGGTACTAGCATTACAACAATATCACCTACTGGAACGACCCAGAGAATATAACGAAGTATCTGTTACTTCTGGAGATTCTGACCAGGGGAACTGTTAATTTTCCGTGCTACACTATTGACAGAAAGTGGAAAGATGCCAGTAACAATCCCAAGTCAACAGAGGGATTTTACTACATGCAGAAATTAATTCTATTTCTAATAATAATAAGAAAGAGAGATCTATTTTCTCACCACCCTTCTGTCCCTGAAACTTGTTACCTAGAATTGCAGCTAGCACTCTACCATGCTTCAGAGAGTATCTTAAAGGGGAATTGAAGTAATGTCTGAGCAATGCTAGATACTGAATACATTGGTTCCAATTACTTTATTCCTATGTGATACTCAGCTATATGGGGAAAAAGAAGCTCAAACCCACAAAATCCTACATTTTCATGTGGTTTTCAAATGTATCTTCTGGATGTTGAAGGGCCTTAATGTGAAATATTGACAATACCACAACAAAACAAAAAGGGTCCTATTATGCTTGTTGATGTACTGACACATGAGAAGCTCTTAGTTGCAAGGCACATGCTAGAAATTGCTAGAAAACTCATGGCCACACGTTTTGGGAAGCAGGTGAAGAACCCCTAATTTTTCTTGCAGCCTGGATGATCTCTGGAGGGAAAAGCACAGATTGTTGGCAGGGGGAGGTAGTGGCTCATTCCAGGTGGTGCCTATGGCTGTACCACCTGCAGGTCTGCAAAGCATAATTTATAGAATTATTCCTTGGTGTCACAGGCTTGGAGCCCATAGACAGCACATGAAGCAACAATGAGCTCCCAAACAGACTGTGTTGTTATCTGAGGTAAAGTCCTAGAGCTGGGCAAGTGGTTCCTTATCCTTCCAACGGACCAGTGACTGAAAGGCAAAGTCTCACACCCCAAGTGCCTTGCATGACATCTGCAAAATTTAAAAGAAAATCAAAAATGGTGGAAAGTACCAACCTGCCTAAAATCCTACCTTGCCTTTACTAAGATTTTTTAATATGGAGAAAACGTAGAAGTTTGCACTCATCACAGTCAAAGGCTGTGTAGGCAAGAACAGGCAAATTGAAGACTTTTTTTGGTGCCATGTAGCAGCATCACACCAGAGGTTTTCCAAAGGGAATGTGTTTCTCTTTCGCACAGAAGAGATTCTTCATAAGCAAAGAGTTTTAGAAAAGCAGCATCTAAAACCGAAATTATTGTGGGGAGTTTTTTTAAGGCATGTGTTTACCTCTAGCCTCTGGATGTAAAGCCAGGAGGGTATTTCCCAAATTTTAATAACATTGCTACCACGGGCTTCTGTGTTTCTAACAGCCACTTTGACAGACTGCAACGGAAAGACAAAATTCTACCCAGAATATACGACCCTAAGAAATGCCAGATTAAACATAATGAAAATGAAATCCCAGGCCACAGGAAACCAGTGAAAGTCATGTCATGAGATCCAGCATTTCACAGTTGTTCTCATCATCCACTTTATCTGCTACTTTAACAGGTGTATGCACCATGTACCCACACTCCGTGTGACAGCTGCTTACAGATATTTTAAACCATTGGCTGGATGTTAAAAAAAATCCAGCTGGTTACTTAAAGCAGGATTTGGTCCGGTTTGACTGGTTTGCTTCTGCGAATAAGAAAGTAAAATTACAACATTTCACGAATTGTGTGGGGAAAACAAACATTCCAAAATATCATAAATGTCTTCAAAACCAGTAAATATACATCAAGTTTCCCTGGGATATCTCATTCTGTCAGACTTTCTCATGTACAAAGCTAGTCAAAAACTGGTTTAGATATGCAGCATTTTAAAATACAGGGATATGTTTAATTTTTAAGAAAACTTCCATTGCAATTCAACTATCATTTAAGAGAAACAAAGGGGAAATCCAAAGCCATACTTCTGTTTTTTCCCAGCTTTTTTCATGAAAATGTTTTAATTAGTACTAGACTGGTCAAAAAAACCCCCACACAGTATCTAAGCTCATGGAGAATAAAGCCTCAATGACTCAAGAACCACCAGAATTACTATTAAAGTTTCAAGGAATATTTTGCTGTTTTCAGAGTTTGCTTGAACATTAATACTTCACCAGCTCATGTATGTGGTGAAATATTTTCAATGTAAATCTTTGCTATTTATTAGGGGGGGGGGAAAGTTATATAAAGGACCCCACATCAATTGGTCTTATTCTTCATCAAAACAATAATTTTGTCCATTTGTTAGAATTTGTGTGAGATTTCCCTCTACTTTGCATTTCATAAACCATCACTTTTTAATATTGCTTAATTTGTTTTGACACCACCCTGAAAACAGACTGGAATTTCCAAAGGACATCATACAGGCCATGGAAATCATATTTAAATAATGTGACACAGTGTCCTAGGAACATGTTGTCTTAACCAACTGAAAAGACTATTTTAAATATTTGAGAAGAAATCAAAAGATGCCAGCTAAGCAGACAACCACCCCCCAAAACCAGAAAACAAAGTAAACAAGTGTGGGTGAGAGCCATTAGTCCTCATTGTCGCTAAACACTATCTGTATACTCATCTCTGCCGTGCCAGGATTTCATTTCAGACAGATACTCTTCAGTGACACACTGGTCTGAGCCAAGGGCTGCAGAACTAGCACACACAGTCAGAACCAGGAGTCATGTCACCTTTGCAGAGATGAGCTCTGTGGGTACACACTGATTGACCAGCTCGTCTGTGGGTTCATTGGCTCCTTGCTGTTTTGTAAATGATTTCTGTATCCTGACAGGCTCATCTGGACAACAGAGGCAACACAGATCTACTTTGCAAAGTTGTCTGATGATGCTTAAAACCTGTGTTGAGAGTGAAAATGGCTGTCTGTTATCTTAGCCATGAAAAAAGTGTTTTCCTTTTTTAATTCCTCTTTGGTCAGTAGTCAGGGTTGGTTTATTCTGTTTTCTGTAATGAAGAATTATGGCTGAAGATGTCATTCAACTGCATAGAAACATTTTAAATAAAGCCATCCTTCATTGTTTTGAATTAGTTTTTTCAGAAATATGTTTTCCAGAAATCTGTCCTGTGATTGAGATGTGATGATCTTGTCGCCACTGTCCCACATCATAACATCTTGGACCCTAATACCTGCACTGTGGCTGGGAAATATAAGCCACATTTTACTGGGAAAATGAGAGATTTTATTACTTACAGACTTTATAGTGTAGCAATGGAATATTATGGAAGCTTCCAATAGTTTTATGCCTTTTCTTAGGAATGCAAATTCTGTTGTTACTAATCAGAAAGTCATCGAAGCTAAATGGTACTTGATATATTTTTGGTTTACATAGCCTGATGTGATTGCCTGAAAGTAAGAAGAAATGTTTACTGCAATACCCTTAAAACCTCCATCTTATTTTCTTAAGTTAATAAATCACTTGAAATTTGCAATGGAAATATTAACTTTTTTTTACACGTATTTTAAGCAACTTCTTATTCCCTCAATGCACTTTGTGATAATTCCTTTTAATCAGACCTTGAAACTCTTGGCAAATCACAGTTGTTTCTGCAAGAAAGCAACAAAGGTGTGAAATGTATAAGAAAAATTAAAGTTCTGACCTAGCATGCCCCAGAGATGAGAGAGGATGTTCTTCCTCTAATTAAATGTATCTTCAGTCCATATGATGTAAACCAATTAATATTTTTTTTCTCACTGACCAACTCTGCTCTTTTTGCATGCTAAGGAGACTCTGACATCCCCAACTAATTAATTTTTCTGTTTTGCCCCCAAAGCTCATTTTTATTTCAACTTGCTATTGACCTCCCATTCTGAGCATCATGACCCTGGCGTCTTTATTCGAAATTAGTATTGAAGAAAAAGAGGACATAACAGGAAAAAAAACTCATCAAGAAGACTAATTATTTAATACAACTGCAAAACATGAAAACATTACACAAGTGTAATGCATTAATTAATTTCTTCAGCAAATGAAGAACATATGTGTGGTGTAAAGTCCAGCACTTCTGTTACAGGATATAAAGGTACAAAATACAGCCGATGTACTTAAGGAACTGATTCCATTTGAATCTATGTGTACATAGAATTTCTGGGGATCATGGCTTAGAAAACAAATTTAATGTAAACCAGCTCAAATGAACTTGTAACAGTAAAACTGCATCTAGATGCTCCATGTCTGAATACATGGCCCGTTTCCCCAAAATGGTTTCTTACATTAAAACCATATATTATTTAAGCTGAAAAACAAATTATGTGACTCGATACATGCTCAATTATAAGGTATTTTGCATCTATATTCACATCTATATATAGAGAAGTTATGTCCATTTCTCCACTGAGTCTTAGAAGTATGTTTTAATAAAGTTATCCTGACTATAGGGCTACCTAAACTACCAACATCTTCACTCTATGCTTTCCCCTTTTTATGTATTTTTTTTTCTGCTGCATGGTCCCCTGCTGGTGGGTCACACTTTCCTGCCTCCTGGTTTATTTATCACCTGTGGCTGGAGTTGGCACCAGGGCTTCTTTCCTTTGAGAGTCAGCAACGGGAGATATTCAGCAACAAAAGAGCCTTCTCTCAACCAAAGCATTGTTTATTTAAGCACTGAGAACAAAGTATATGCTGGAAAAAAAGACATTTCAAAACAACCAACAGTGTAAACATATGTCTATTTTACATAAACTCCTCGAGAAGATGTTACAATCTGCTCAGCAGGCCTGTTTTTTTGGCCACCCTCAGGAGATCATTGAACATCACTCTGATTTCCCGCTACTGAGCAGCCATTACTGAACTCTAGAGACTTTGCTCTTTTTGAAACTGCCACAGCCCTGTAGATCTCTGAGTTTCCATTTCTAGCTTGTACAAACATTTACTCTCAGCAACCCTCAAGCGATTGAAAAAAAAAGAAATAGCTTAGACTGGGTTTTGAGCCTTTTTGTTTTGTTTTCATCTGTTATTTCAGTTATTTCCCCTTGATACCCACTTAGGAAATTAAGACACTAGTGACTTAGTCAAGGTTAGTGCTAAATCTAGTTCAGGCTCTAATCAACCTCGTTTCTAGACTTTTTAAAATATGGGAAAAAAAAGTGCTACACACACATGCCCACAGATCTACCCCAAAATTTTGTATTGAGATACCCATGAGCTAAACTGTTGTTAAAGCCCACATAAGGTAGCTGTATCATACATCTTAGGATATTTTAAGCACCAAAAAGTTTTCTGTTAAGAAAACTGATTTTCATGTCTCTTGTCACACTGAGGAAACATTTCCTAGGCCTTGCTGACTCCATTGGCTGTATTCAGGAGACAGCATCTCTAGCATGGAATTCACATGTGAGCACCAATAAACAGTTAAAACCCCACTCCAGATGGCCTTAGGCCCTTCTTGCACTAAAATCCTCTAGGCTCAGTTGAATGAGCATCTGTACAACTGCTCGCATTCTTCATCACATCTGTTTTCCTTGAAAATATTTTTCAGCCCCAGATTTTATCACCTATAGTTTTATTTGTTCCACACTGAAATTAAAGATATTCATTAGATCTCCAGATAATTATTTTTTAAATGAAAATACTTTTCTCCATGACATAATTACATGAGAAGTCAATCAGATATCCAGACCATTATACATTAATATTTATTGCATTTCATGCATTTTTGTTAGCTATTGTATAGAACTAACATAGCTGTACCAGCTTATCAGACAGAACTTAATTAAAAGTCTTACAGCTTTATCAACAAGCTTTTATAACATGACCTTTTCCATAAAACTATGTTAAATTATAGTAATTAAATCAACATTCTACTATTGCTTACTAAATCTTCTATGAATTTTCCCCTTTATTTTTGACATGACATTTAGGTCAAAAAAAACCAGTTCCAAACACTCTTTTCAACACATCTAATTGCTTTTTATATTAGCACAAAATTCACATTCTTTCATTTTTCTGAATTTTCTCAGTACTTTAAAAATTACTAGTAGTGAGAGAAGACAAAGGTTCCCTCCAGTTAACTCCTTTAATGTTTTAAGTGTTTAATTTTATTTGGTGCTAATCACTGTGCTGGTTGAAAAAATATTTATGTCCTTAGCAGATGTTGATTTATGTATCCTTTGCTTACTAATAGAGCAGGAAAGGAGTGCAAAATCTTCTTATAATGTGTTCCATTTCCATGCAAACAGACAATAGAACCAACATCAAAACTTCTTTTTATGCTACTAATGGTCTTGTACTTCCATCTGGAAATGGACATCTGCTATTTCTATTTCAAGTTCCTTCCTATTGGAGTAAGATACATCTAGCAATGAAGATTTTTTTTGTTTGTGGATTTGTTTTGGGTTTTTGGTTTTGAGGGGTTTTTTTTAATGCTTTCCCCTACTAAAAGAATGGTTAGAACAATACCTTGAAGGTCACTTGGTAAACATGATTCCGTTTCCATTTCATGTGAGCTTTACCATTGTCCTGTGAGGTGATATTGTGCTTTCCAGAGACTGTCTCCCATCATGGCAGCTCTCCCAGGCTCTAGGGCAGCCTCACCTCAGGTCTGTGACTCATTCTGGTCATTCAACTTCATGGGTGCAATGAATTGGTTCAGCAAATGAAGAAACTACACCATGAAATGTTTAACCTGGACAAGAGTGGCCATACTGGAAAACAACACTTGATTTGCAACCTCTGTGACTCACCACAGGTCTTCAAACAATATAAAAAAACTAAGGTCAAGTAGGCAGCAAATTATTATTACCATTATGTCAATGTAATAAATATTCTCATTTTATATACCAAAGCTGCTATGAATTATTTCTTTCTAATACAGTATAAAGAAAAATGTAGAATTTTGGAAAGTGTGTGGCTTTTTTCAAGTCAAAAAACTGCAGCAGAAGATTCAGCACTTTAAACTTTATCTTGTCCAGCATATTTCATTTGTCCCTTTTAACAATCTGAAATACTGTGTACTGAGCATAATAGTAGGGTGCTTTGCATTGCTGTCTCAGGTAAGGTGATGCATTGGTTAATTAAGACTTCGCAGTCAGGCAACAACAGCTGAGCTCATGAAATTCTCATATAAATACAATTTATGTGAGTTCAGTGACTCTGCAGAATAATTTTCAAGCCTACCTATGACTCGTACCAGCTGCTATTCTCAGAATGTAACAATATTTAAATGTAAGATCACAGAGTTAAACTTGGTAACCCAGCTTTTATGGTCATGTGATTTAGGTCCATGTGACTTTGTGTGTTCCAACAAAATCTGAGTGAATTGTTTTTCAGTGACCTTTGTCAGCTTGTTCTGGCTGAAACTGTGCCTCCTGGGAGTGATCAGCCTTGTCACTGAATGCCCCCCAGTCAGTCAGATAAAAAGGTATTTGATAAGTGCTGAAACCACTTTCCTTCCATGCCTCCAAGGCTAAGAATGCAGGAAGGAAAAAAGTGAAAAAAAGGCCCCTAATACAAAATTAGCAGCTATATACGATTCCCATCAAGATGGGGAAAGAAAGACATTGATTGAGACATGTCTCCAGTTCATTAGCATTGTTTGTCTTTGAGAAAGTTCTTGTCATTCTAACAGATGAAGAGATATTGCTGAATGCAGAGAAAATGAAGATAGCTGCGGTAAAAATAGAAAAAAATAATGAAGGGCATGCTGTTAAAACTAATTATGTTAAGATTGATATCACTTAGCAAAATAATGTTACCTCATCTCCCAAAAATGTGTGACTGCTCATATACCATGAGCTGCCAGCATTTTACAAGCATTAATAAATGTTGCACAAAGGTTTGATTCCAGTATTTTATATTTGGGTAATCAAAACATATTAGCAATTTCTGGGTTGAAGAACTTGCTCTATACATGAGTGAGCCTTGAAAACAAGATGTCCATAAGATCTGTTTTCAGTGAATCGGCATTTATGCTTTTGAACTTTTACAGAACCAAGCCTAGCTAAAAAGGAGACATGAATATTCAGTCTTTAAATTTCTTGGTCTCCAGGGATGGTGGCTACATAACAAATACATAATGAATAAACAAGACCAATGGCAGTGCCCATTAAAAACCTGTCCATAGTTATAGACTGTTTGTTTTGGCTTATTGCTTATCCAAATGTCAATTTACTGGGCTCTAACTCCAAGTTTGAAGTGATACAAGGCTATCTTCCTAAGATGTTGTTTTGTTCGTGGAAGCAGCCATTATGTTGCAATTATTTCCTAGATCAAAGCTGGGGCAAGGGCAATGTTCTGTCCTTGACAGGCAGTCTTACAAAATAAGTTCACTGGGTAGTCCAGTTCTCTAACACAGGATCTTGACCTGTGGCAGACATTAATGTCAGGGGTGTGAAGCCTTTTGCCACGCTCAAAGAACTGTGTCCACATTAGGCCTACACGTAAAGGCTTGAAAAAACACTGCCCTGAAGAAGTTCTACTCCTGAATCTGCTGTCCCATTTACACAAATTCTTCACTTTTAAGCGTGGAGCCACCCACCCTACTTAATGCTGTGGTTGCATCCTACACAAATGACAGCAGGGACACTGCCCTTTGAAGGTCTTGCCTGCCCAGCTACTCCCATGAACAGCCACATTTTTACATCCATATCTTCTTGTGGCCACATTATCAGTTGTACAAATTGGATGTCTAAAATAATCTGCGTTTAAAAAAAACAAACCAAAAAAAAAAAAAAAACCCAACAAACAAACAAACAAACAAAAGAAAAAATTAAAAAGGGGAAGTGTAGCAAATTTTTTTTTAATCTATACTGGATCATCATTCAGACGTTGTACAAAAGTCTGGGCTTGCTAGATCTTCTCTGTTGAATATCCATACCCATTGGTGCACCAAATAAAATCTGACCCAAGAGTTAAGCAATGCATAATCATAAAAAGCAATACCTTGTATGTACATGTCCCTGTAGCAGTGTCCATATGTCCTGATGGTTACTGTGTGTTGTTTCTTCATGTTATGAGAGCCCATAGGTTTTTCTCATTATCTGCTCTCCAGACTTTTGACAGCAGCAAAAGTTCATGGTCTATCCAAAATTTATGGCTGATATTCATCCAAATACATTCTAAATACACTGTTCTTCCCTGGCAGCATGAAAGAATGCCTAACTGTAATTATCTCTGAGGCAAGATAGAAAAAATAAATCATAATTTTATAAATCATTTGTTGGTAAGTGAAGAGCTTAGGCAGACACTTCTACACAAGCAATAAGTGAAATCTGCCAATTAGGTGAAGTTTTCCAAGTCAATGCATAAGAAATACCATCATTCTCCTGGCAATATAGCACAACAAAGATAGTCAATGCCTAAAAGAAAACACTCCACATAACACCTAAGGCTCTAAAAATGCAAGAAAATCGGAACATATCATTCTCCAAGCACTTTGCCTACACTGCAAATTAGAAATGCATGCAATTCCTGAAGCCAGAAAACAGTTTAATTATGAGAGCTGAACACAAAATCTCCCATTGGTACAGATTGGCTTTGAAGTGTTATCACATAAGGGAGGATTGTGAAAATACCCTTGACCAGTTTTGTTGGAAATATATCACACTTCTATTTGTGTCAGCCTTAACCATGTATCATGTCACTCCCTTTCATAACATTAGAGAACCTGATCACAGTTCCAGAGTATTAAACTAATCATGCATATTTTATGCAAACATTAACCTTTAGTGTTAATCCAACAGCATTAAACCAAATCTATAATGAACCATAAAGGTGGTTTATAACATACTGTGGTTGCCTTTTATGAGTATTTTCATTTCTCTCACCTAAGTATTTTAAACCTTGGAAAGAAATAGTACCCAGATTTTTACAATGGAACTTTATGTAAATAATACTTGGCCCCTTTTCTGAAACAACTGAGTTATTTTACCTGTAAGCAAAGTAGATGGACTTTCAAAATAATTGATTCCAAAAATTTTAGTACCTCATAAAAATGAACATTGTTAAGCTCCTTTCTAAGAGCCTTTTACATGGGCAAATTTCCTGTTTAATTGAATGTTTAATCTGTCATATTGCAGTTGACTCCAATAAGAAAAACAGTTGGTCCTGTATAGAACCTTTCATGTTACACATCCCACAGCACTTCACAACATATGCACATCTCATATCAATTATGAAAGAAATAAATTAGATGCATAAAACAGAAACATTAAACTGAAAGTACTATGAAATGTTGCAATAATACTATGGGGCTGATCAAACTGTGAGAGTTGTGGTTACCTAAGCAGCAAAATAATACTTAAATTTTTCATCAGCATCCAGAACCTACATTTCTACATCATCTGGCCTGCAAACTTATACTGGAAAACAGCTAATAAACATTCTTATGATAATTACTTTGAAACCTGCAAAATAAATGTAAACATTCACATCAGCGGAAAGAGTACAATAATGCTGATATTTCAACTCATTCTGCTTAGGCAGTACCAAGCTTTTCAGCCCTGCAAGGTTGTAAGGAGCTCATAATCATTTGTAAAAATTTCTATACCCCCGAGAACTATTCCTAAATTAGCAGGGAGAAAAGGAGAAAGACATACAATTTTTTTTTTCTGGGTCAAAGAGAAAGTCTGGAACTAAAAATGGCTCATAAATCCCAGACAAGTCTTCATTTATTATGTGACTTTCCACACAAATTAATAGAAAGGAGAGAATGTTGAGGGGGATATGATACTTTGAGACATAAAAGACTGACCACCCCCCCCGCCAAAAAAAAAATGAATTGAATGAAACCTTCTTAGTAGCTTCATTGTCTGCTGGGCTGATTTTGGCTCAGTACTGTTAAAATAAACAAAGTCTACAAAATTTCAGGTATTGGAAACAAAGTCTAGAATCATGGAACATTTCCTATTATTTCTTCTGAAACACAAAAAACGACATAATTTGAAGAGTAGAAAACGTATCAGTCACCTCAAGTAACACAAGAAAACCTTCTCAATTCCACATCTCTTGAAACTGGGAAAAGCCATCTCACTATGTAGGTAGTCAAACTGACATGGCAGTGAGCCGATTTTCCTCTAAACAATAGCAAAGCTAGGACATGGGATGCTTCTTTTATGTTCTCTACAATGCCTCTTTTACCCTCAAGTGATGCACTAACAATTTTTCAAATGTTTTCTTTCCTTACGTCATTCATAATGGTCAGTTTCCCTCAAGACCCCTTCTGGTAATTGATGGCCACATGTAATTTTGAGGTTAAGAAATCTAATGCCTTATTTTTGAAACAAGAAAAAGTTCCTAAGTAAAAAAGATTAGTGTTGTGGCAAAATGAAGTAGCACGTCAAACAGACTAAGAATTTCTTAACATTTTGCTTCTATATCTAACCACTGTGTAAATAAATAATCTGTCTCTAGAATAAGAATTCCTGTTTTAAGGAGAAATGACATTTCTAAGAAAATGAAAGAACCAAAACAACAGGGCAGCAACCAGATAAGGATCTCATGCAAGGCTGTAGCAAATAACAGAGGAGCCAAGGTTATTTCTGATGGGAATTTCTTTCCTTTCACCACCTGGTTTCTTACCTCATAAAGAAATTGTAAGTCATTTCCACGCTTGGCATATGGGAAATGTATCCTACAGATGTGCCTGGGTAATATGCAATGTTGCTGTAGTAGAAGTAAAAATGTGACAAGGAAAGCTGGACTGATGGCTCACTTCTTATGGTGTAATCTCTCAAACATGCATAGAAGAACAATTCTTGTACAGTTATCCCTTGTCACCTCTCTAAAATGATTTAGAAATACTTAAGCAATCTAACATCTATGACTACAGGATAACTCCGAAAAAAAAAAAAAAAAGAAAATGAGAAGGAGTAGTGGAAGATATGGCATTATTTTGTTAAATGGTATCAAATGGTTAATTATATTTAATTCTCAGATAAAGAAGATTCTTGAGAAAGGCATGTGTGATATCCAACATCAAATACAGGTAGCATAAACTCCTGCCTACCTGGAGAATCTCAGATTGGCTGGCAAACCCCTATACAGAGGTATTTTATATTTTCAAAGTATTCACCCACAAGAAGTCTCCAAGACTGCTTAGGAATTAGGACCAAGGAGCAGTTGCTGGAAAAGGGTTGGTTTTTTTTTCAGGTTGTGGTTTATGCTTTGCACTTCCAAGTGCTTTCCTTCATTTGTGTTTGACACACTGCTTTAGCTGTTCTTCGACTTCAAGCTGCAGCCCTGTCCCAGTTCCTTTGGTCTTTCCTTCAGTCCACTTCAACCTGTTACCTGAATCCTCCTCTGCTCTTGCATGTCAGCTGCTCTGACGTTTCAGTCTCCTCACCTCCTTGGAGATGTTCTCTTCCTGTTGTAAGCAGCTTTCCTGAACTCAATGATAAATTCTAAATTGCAAAAATTTGACTTTAAGGGTGAATTATTGGTTTGAAATAAAACTAGGTTCTGTGTAAGATTTTCAAAGTAAATGATCTCTTTGAGTAACATAAGATTTATGGTAATACTGGATATTATATCTTGCTGACACCTTGATTTAGCAATTTGGAATATCCATAATGTATATCAGGTAAAGCACTATGATTTATGACCAAATTGGCTTGAGAACCTAATTTTGTGGTCCTCAAAGGTCAGATGTAGCAGGCAATAGGGAATGAGACAGTAAGAAGACTGAGAATGAAATTCTATGTCTGAGCCATGGCTACTTAATTTCTCACATCTCAAAACAGAGCTCAAAACAGAAGATCTCAAAGCAAACTGAGCTTATGGTGTAAACTTAGGAATAAAATTATTCAAAAGTTATTTTTAACTGTGAAATACATTAATGAGTTCCAAACATCCCTGAAATTTATAACCATTAATATTTCCTATTTATTAATTTTTAAAGACACTAACAGTTAATCTGATGGTCTAGAAAGCTAGAAGTGACAACCAAGATTTAGGTTATTTTTTTTTTATTAAATTGATGAACCTGCAGATAAACAGACTTGGGTGACTATATAAATTCATAACAGACTATAGCTTGGCACATTCTGTCTTTGGACTGCTGTGTACCTGGTGTTTGAGCCACTGAAGGCAAAACAAATAATCATTTCAATAACATCCTCTCCACAGGAGGTGATGAATGTCAGTCAGGGCTTTCCACAGAAGCAAAAATGCGCAAAATCAAGGTTTCTTGGGGAAAAAAAAAAAAAAAAACTGAATTTTATAGGCTAAAAGATGGTCACCTTGTGCCCCTTCGAGAGAAGAGAAGAATCTTGTTCATTCTGTAAAATGAACACTTTTATTGCAGATATTTGAAAGCTGTATGCTTGGGGGGCTGTAACAAATAGAGAACACTTAAAAACATGGAAGAACATAAAAGGAAATAGATTGAACTTTGCAAAACTTGGCAAAATTGTAATCAGAGGCAGGAGAGAGGGAGAATTTTCTTAGGAGGTAAATGTCTGCATTCCCTCTACACTCATTGAACACTAAACGTCAGTCAGTTTATTCAAAAGCTTAAAATCAGTATTTTATGATAATTGTACAAAATTCCTATTTCTCTCAATTGAGTATGGACATTTTGTAAATACATAAAGAGTGGTAAAAATATGACCATCCGTATCTTTCTTATATACATAGATATATGAAAAGTAAAGAATCTGAAATACAATTAATGCTGTAAGGCTGCGAGGTCAAGGCAAATATAGTCTCATTAATATTAATATATACATTGTTCTGTCACACTTAATAACCTATGTCTTGCTCTCATTATGAATTTTGTATGTGGGTGAAATGGCAATAAACCAAGTTAAAATTTGAGAATCTGTATATTCATTGCAAACACTGATCTCTATGAGCACAGCATGCTACTTTTCAACCTTCAGCATTTGAACATTTGAAAGGCAATTACACACAGGAAACTGGGGATTTCAGTATCAGATCAGACTGCTAATCAGCTCCTACTTTGAGACCTGAATCCTTTCCCAAGCTAGTTTTATTTCATTCAGAAATCAGCTGTGAGAAGTCCAGACAGGTGTCATCACTTTTAATTTTTTTTTTTTTTTTTTTTTTTTTTTTGTATTGTCACCTGCTGACTGAATCACTCAATTTTCCACTTTACTTTTGTGGGGTCTAGAATCCTCTTGAACTCACCTAATTGACAAAGTAATATCAATTAAAATTTCACAGTATCTTCTTGGAAATCGTTGATAAATAAATTAAATAACAGCTTGCCTTCTGTGTAAGTAAAATCATTTTTTCCCCACCCGTATGACTCCAAGCAAGCAGTCCCGGGCTTGGAACCTGTGTATGCTGAATAGAGAAAATCATTTGACTCTGGTTCCCACCGTTTTCTATCTTAAGACAAAATAAGTGAGTACTGGTAAGAGAAAAAAGAATGAGGGTGGAAAGTTATTCAAATTATTGATCTTAACATATCTATAAAGAATGGTTTTGTAGGATGATGGGGACGCAGTTTTGTAGGTGATAAAGGGAAACTCCTGCCTAGATTTAGGAGAGAGCAGCATTAAACAACACAAGAAGATGGAGAACATTGTTTCAAAGATTTATCAGAATTGTTGAAGGAGGCTGGCACCACAGTCCATCCAAATGACTGAGAAATGATGGGCAGAGTAGAAACAGGCCATGAAGGACCATTACTTGTACTTAATGAGCCAGAAAGTTGAGCCAGTGGAAGGAGGAAATGGGACAGGCTACAGGAGTAGTGCTCACAGCAAAACTCTGAATTGGTACTACCAGGCAAGTCCGAATTTGTTAATCCCAAAAGGAAAAGGATTTAGAGCAAGATAGGAGAGGATAAAAAACTGTTAGGATTTACTGTGAGCCTAACCTCACAAGCTGTGGAGTAGGAATTGGCAAGTTTGAGACCTGAGAAATGAAACAAGCCAGGAGGTGCTGCAAATGGCATACATGGGAGTGGCCATCAGGATGACCCTGCTGTCCACAGAGACCAAAAAAGTATGCAAGAGAGAAAATCCTGAAGGGAGTCTTAGGTATGGATAGCAAGGCCAAATCAAATAGGACTCAAGGGCAAGATATTCTCAGGATTGTTCAGAGGGCAGTTTAAACATAAGAATACAAAACTGAAAGAGAAGTGTAGGCCCATGGATTTTATCCTAGAGGTGCTGTTGAATACGAATTCTTTGTGTCTATCATTCAATCTGTCCACAGCTCACAAGAAAATTTTAGCTTTCATCCTTTTACTACTTTTTCTCTCTAAAGCTTCTAGTCTGGATTTTATTTCAATATCTAAATTAATTAATCTTCATGTGGGAGGAGGTCCCTGTGATCCAGGAGCAACAGTCTAAAAGTATGTTGAGAAACACTTGTTCAGCTTGGTTTATGGTACAGTGTGGCTTGCATATCCCACAGTAATTAGCTGAGGCAGCCTGACTGTTTAACAGGAATTGCTATTGAACTGCTCATGAAGGATATGCAGATCAGGAATTAACTGCAGAAATTATTCAGCAAATAATTTTGAATAATACTAAATGAAAGAAAAGAGTAAACTGTTTGCAGGCAATTTGCAGAAAGAAAAGTGAGAAAAATTCAAAGAATAAATTATTCATCCAGTTCTGGCAGACTGGGTCTACATTAACCCTCTCCTCTCCTTTCTGGTTTTCATTACATAGAGTTATTTCCCAGGGCTTTAAAGACAGAAAGGATTGGTTATGATTGTGTGATTCTCACATATAGGAGAAACTTGAACCAATGGGCAGTTCATGGTTCTTCCTTGTGGTGTAAGGGAACATTTCCTTGTGGAGAAATCATTTTCCCAGCTTGGGTAAAATTGGTTTGAGTTGTGGTGGCATTGCCCTCCTGACGCCACAGCTGAGTGGATGGATCTGCAGGCAGAGGGGCAGATCTGATCTCCTGGAGGCAGAATGGTTTGAAAGAAAATACAGAAAGAAAGCCTCAATTTCTATCTCTTTCAGACTCAGACAGGCAATTAGGCTTCAAAACACCATTTTTTCCCTAAAGAATAAATAGTTTAGATCACTTATTTAATAAATGAAACTGCTGTTATATCCTAACTGTCTTGGTATTTATTGCTCTAAAATGTTCCTTGACACGGCCATATTTTATTGAACCTGAGAAAGGATGATGACACAGGATATAACCCTGACCTTTTGAAATATCATTAAAAAATTGACAACTAGTTGTTTTTTCCTAGAAATATTTTTTGTCTTTGCTTTCTTAATTGATACAGACTTTTTACCAAACTAATAAATAAATTCTGCATTTAGAAAGAGATTTTAGACATAAATGTTGACGAAATATACAGCATTTATCCAGGGGGATTAAAATGGTTAAGCCTGAAAGGACAACTCTTTATTTTAGTATCACATATTAGAAATACTTTTCCTTAAATTCGTGATGGGTATAGCATACATAATAAAATTTGGGTTTGTGTTTTCTTTTCCCTCTTCCTCTTTTTAAAATGCATTCAGAAATTGAATAAAGCTGGGACTACACTATCAATTATATAAATACAGCTAGCTAAACCTGTGCTCCCAAAATACTCTGGTCTTCATAGACTGTATTTTAGTACCCACTGTGTAAATGAAAGTCAAGACACCTGAAACATCCTTGTCTTTCATTATTTTCCAATCAAGAAAAAAGAATTCATGCAGTTCTCACTTGGGGACTAAGTGTGCAAGGACATGTGAAATTGTTGGAAATGCAAAAACACTGAAAAAATGAAAATTCAGTTATAAAGTATTTTTGCAGTGAAAAAAGAAATATAAGAGAATTGGGAGAACTTTTGCCCTTAGAGCAGATGTGATTCAGGCTAAAAATCTGCCTGATCCAGAACAAAACACTGTGGTTGTATCTATTCTGGTAAAGAAGCAACATACCTGCATCCAAGCAAAATTACACCAGGATTTATAAAGTCTGTGCCTGAGCTTCCAAACTGAAGTGCAGCAGCTCCCAGAAGCAGTTAGCATGTCTCTGAAACAGGTCTGGTGACACATCAGGTTCAGAGATGCTATACAGGAGAGCAGATGGAGGTTCTCTGCATCAACAGTCCAAGTTCACCTGCAACAGAGATAACCTTTCCATGAATAATTGATGGTCCACTCTATCTGAATTTGAGGTTGCAATATGAAACAGTAACATGTTTCATAGTAAAGGACACAAATCAGGCACTAAATTTTACACAGCCTACTATAAAAGGTCTCTGTATTGTGGCACATGTGTAAGTTAATAGACAAGCACAGAGAAAAATTATTTGCCTTCACTTTTCAAAGCAGTCAAAGGGACCTTGCAAACTGTGAGCTGTGATGAACCAGACCACAGTGTCGTATCTTTGCGAAACAGACAACGTTCAGACTGGAAAAATAAGATCCTTTCCAAACTGATTTTCAAAGCAGTTACTCTTCCTGGGTTGCCCATATTCCAAAACACACTGCTCAGTGCAGGCAGTTTTGTTTAGCGGATCCCTTCTACTCCTGGTGCAACTCACACAGCCCAGGAGGAGTTTCAGGGGATTCGCTGCTTCACCACAGGCTGTAATTGCCACTTGCTGCTGAAGAGTTGCTCCGGTCAGCCTAAAAGTCATGTGTTAGTAGAACCTAATAAGCAGCAAAAACTGCTAAGAAAACAAGAAAGGGGGATTTTTCACCTGTTAGATTCCTACTATAACTCCAACCCCATGGCCACACAAGCACTTGCACCATTCCAAAGGATGATTAAGTTTAGGGTCTAAGAATTGTCTGAGGTAACCAGGAGGAAAGTGTGGGCATTCTTAAGCTAGTATTGGCAGAAAAAACTGTTGTTTAGCCTTGGAGAAGATTCTTCTTTACCAAATAAGCAGTCTCCGTTGGATCTGTGAGTGAATTGACGTTTTTATTCTGGCAAGTAAATCCTGATAGAAGAGAAAGATTCCCTTAACAGAAAGCTAAATTATTTACATTATCAAGGATAACGCACAACAGAAAATGTAAAATCAGAATCAGACCCTTCTCATTTTTGTGGTGATTTGGCAGACACATTCTGAGGACATAAGTAACATCAATCTTTTACTATTTGAGAACCAAAAAAAAATGAAGTGTAAGTTTTATGGAATGGTTCTGTAAAGAGGAAGCATTGCTGTCAAGATCAGAATTTCCTTCACCTCAGGCTCTTCTTAGGGACAAAAAAAAGCAAAATGAAAAAAACAGAGAAATATTTTTTCTCGTGACTGAAAACCCAATTTCCATCAGCATCCAAACTAATTAATTACCTTATTCTTCTCAGGTTCAGAATCTCTCTTAATTACCTTTTTTTTGTCTCAGGTTCATACCAAAAATCCTGTGGATGTGGTTGGAGTCTCTGGTTTTCATGCATGTCTCTTTGCTTACCCCATGCTCACCCACAGCAGCAATCTAAACCCAGCACTTGGTTACCCTCTTTGCAGTCACACCACAGCAGAGCTGCCAGAAGTCAGGGCTCCTGAGCAGATTCGTGGTTTAAGGCACTGTTGTATTGTCTCAGTTACTTCAAAAGAGAGGATCAGTTATTTGCTCTTTCATTCAGCCTGAGAGGACTAAAATGTTATGTCCACTATTTTTAAGGAATTTTGTTGTTATCTGCAGGCCTAACAATATTACTTGCCTATTACAACTCTTCTGTAAATGAGTAAATCACATGCTGCAAAGGCCATAATAAGGAAGGATAACATCCTGGTTTGCCAGTCCATTTTAGAGCTGCCAAAATCATACATGCATATTTTAAAGTTCTGGTAAATTGTGTGCACAGACCTATTTATTTAAATGACTAAGTATCTAACTGTGAACACAAATCATGCATTTTAGGGTCTCTACCTGCCAGTGAACCTCAGACAGAGATGTGAGCAATTTCAAAAAGTTTTGGTTTCATTTGTTCCAAAAGAAACAGTGAAACTGCTTCAATAGGTTTTTCGTAATTCATATTCTGTGTAATACACTGTAAAGCTCTACAGATCTATCTAACCTGTGCTAATGTTTTTGGCAAAACTCCCACTGATTCAAAAGACTCTGACAAAGTCATTCTGAGAGTAAAAGTAACGGGTGAAGAGCAGGAGTATTAACATCATTTGCTTTGTAAGAACTTCTCATCTTTTTTATTTACATAAAAAGTTAACATTTCCATTCTCATAAATAATTTAAATACCAAACAACAGCCATGGGTTTTACAGCAGCCTCCAGCCATATCTCTCTATGTGAACTTGCTCCTCTATGGAGAGATTATAATTTTCTAAGGAAATATCTCCCCTGACTCTCTTTACTGAAATGAATTGGTCTTGCTGTTTTAGCAGTGACCAAAAAATGATAGCATCTGTCAGTCTTCATGAAAATCTCTGTGTTTTGGATTCCGCTAACAGTAAACAATTTTCTGAGAAAAGTCACTGTGGGATTCACAGCAGGGTTTGACAGCCACTTGTCTTTCAAGAGATTTCCCACTATTGAAGTTAACAGTATCGATGCCCACAGAATATAAACATCTCCTATTAAAGAAACCTCAAACATCTGGGTTTATTTCATCAGAAGGGCCTTCAGAATGAACTTCTCTGTTTATTTATAAGTGCCTGACTGCTTTAAAACAATATGTTGGCTCTGTTGATTATTCTCTTCATGTGTCACTTTCTTCTAAATTATGTGATAATCCAAAGGGATAAAAATGCATACTTGCTTTTTTATTGATTTCATCTTCAAATTATGTTAAAGTGTGAATTATAACATTAATATCTCCTAAATAACAAAGTACTAGCAAGCCATTAATTACCTACTACAACTCAATACATCATTAAAATGATCCATTTTAATGGCATGATACAGTGCAATTATTATTACTTTGTTATGATTATATAAAACTACATTAAAACCCTGGATCCAAATAAATTTCAGATCACTCAATTCCCTTTATAGTGTTTACCCAGTTCTAAATTTCCTATCTTTCTTTGTTCATTAACACACCAAATGTTTATTTTATTACATTTTTTGCAGATCAAGGTTACCTACAGTATTTAGACAGACTGGGGTGCCAAGTCCTGAGTTTGATACATTCCCAAGCGATTTACAAGAACATGAGCAGTTCTCATCAAATGTACATAAGATTTTAAAGTTTAATTTAGTGACACAAATTCAAGAATTTCAAGCGTGGTAAAGGACACCTGATTACCTAGTTTGCATTCTGACAGAAAGCTTATAGACATCAAAAGAATTTCAGGAAAATTTAAATAGCTTTCTCTCAAAACATCGGATAATACTTGCCCCCCTTACTTAGACAGTCATAGTATTGATGAACACCAGATGAAGATCTTCTCCAGAAATAGCTAGAGAAGATCAGGGCAGAATTATGCTAAACACCAGGCTGGAAAAAAAAAAAAAAAAAAAGAGAGAAATTAGGAGTCAAGAAAGCATAAGAAAATGTTAGGAGCAGAGATAAGAAGCAGATGATAAAGTAGAGCAAAAGGTGATCATCATTTGTCATTTCCATAGAAAGAAGTGACACACCAAAGTGTTTGCATGTCCAGAGTGAGGTTTAGAGAGAGAAAAAGAGCCTCCCAAACGCTGTCCCTGCTCCAACTCTCCCTGACTGTGAAACCCAGCAAACACAGTGGGAATGAGGCAGCTGCAACAGAAGAGGCTGAAAGAGAGAAGGCAAGTGCCTGATCCCAGGTTTTTACGTCCCAGTGGGGTGAGTAGCCATTTGTATCTTGTGGGATTGGTCCAGTCATTCATTCTTCCATGGATTTTGTAAAAAAGAAAAGCCTCACCTCCGTTTTTCTTTTAAGGGAATTGTTTTGTTTAGCCAGCCACAACAAGCAACAGAGAGAAGCCTGAAGCAGGGGTGAGAGTTCAGCAAATGTGTATCACTTTTTTTTTTTGTCTTTTTCCAAGCCTTTACTGGGTTGGGTGAATTAGCTCTTCACAGCACCCTCAGTTTAAAAAGGTAAAGTTTCACTAACATTGTAAAATGTACATAAAATATGGCTCAAACAATCATGGATAAAGAGAATGAAATAATTCCCTTATATAGGGCTTACTCAGTAATTTATCATCAAATGTCTAGACTGCCCCCTTACACTTGAATATAATGCCATGCTGGCACAGCAGTAGTCATTAGAACTTAACTGAGTTTTCCAAAGGGAAATGTTTATTTCACTCAAAGAATTTGTTACTACATTTACCATAAGAGGTTTCCATCTAGTCTGTATTTTGAACTAAGCAGCTTTGCGACATCTCATCAATTCAAACCACATTTTTTCAGAGAACCCACTGAATTAAAGAACATGGCATTTTTAGCCTTTTTAATGTAAATAAAGGACGGAGTCAAAGGACTTCACAGAGATATAGAGTGATTAGAGGGACAACTTAATTCAAACACATGGAGAAAACAGCTCTGTAGCCTAGAGATTAATTTTAAGGAAGAAGACTCTTCATGTTTTACATCATACTAAAGGCAGTGTACTGACTAGAGAGAACAAAATTGTTACGTGAAGTATCTATATAGATTAAAGACTGCTGGTTTACTATTTGCATCCATCAAGACTAAAAAAAACATGACAGTTCCTTTGGATGACAATTTTAGCCACAAACTTGTGCAAAACCATTTCAATAAAAAAGGATCTAAGATTCTAGCTCAAAACCTGCAAGCATGCCTGTGGTAGAAAATTCAGGAGTAGGGAGGCAGGAAACAGAAACAATTCTGCAGACAGCAGGGTCAGTGAAGGAGGGGGAGGAGGTATCCCAGGCATTGGAGCAGAGAGTTCCCCTGCACCCTGCAGATCCTGGTGAGACTCACATTGGAGAAGTTCGTGAAGGCTCTCTCCAATGGGAGGATCCCACGCTGGAGCAGAGCAAAAGCATGAGAAGTTCTTCCCCTGAGACAGAAGGAACAGCAGAGACAGCATGTGATGATCTGACCAAAAATCTGGTCCCTGTCCCTGTGTGCCTCTGTGGGGTAAGAGGTAGAGAAAATCATGAGTAAAGCTGAGTCTGGGAAGAAGGGAGGAGTGAGGAGAAGGTGTTTAAGATTTATGTTTATTTCTCATTATCCTACTCTGCCTTCATTAGTGCAAATTAAACTATTTTCCCCCACGTTGTCTGGTTTACCTATGATGGCAACTGCTGACTGGTTTCTCCCTATCCGTATCTTGGCCCATGAGTCTTTCATTATTTTCTCTCCCCTGTCTGAGGAGGAGACTGATAAAGGGGCTTTGGTGGGCACCTGGCATCCAGCCTTGGGTCAGCCCACCACAAAGTGATAAATACCAGATATTTATTTCAATCCTTCCAGGATATTTCTGCTGTTAAGAGTGCACCAAGAATAAAATAATTATTGGATCTTCATTGCTGTAACATCCCTTAGTCTAACTTTAGAAGGTGGAAATCACCCAAGCCTCTCTTCAGTTTGTAGATTAACAGTATAACAAGTTTAATAAATACAGTTAAATTATCTTACCAAAACCTATGATATTTTTAATGTGTGAGCAGATGAAATTGGCTTGATGAGTTATCTCAGAGCAGCTGTTTTCTGAGGCTGTTATTATTTAATTGGTTTCACATCAGCATGTTACTAAAACCAGAGACATATTGCCTCGTCCAAATGGCCCTCAGGACCACATGAACAAGAGGACAAAGGCAGTTCTTCAGGTGGGGAGATGGTTATGGGACACACAGCTCTGCTTGCTAGGGTAGTGCAAAACAAACAGATTCCATTTCAGTCCTAGGACAAAATGTAAGCTAAAGAGAGTGAAAAGACCTCACATGCTCTCACTGGATCTGGCCAAAACTGCAAAATCTGTACCTTATCTACCAGACAGAATATTGCTTTTATGCCTGATAGACCTTCAGGCATTAACACACAGCAATCATCAGTCATCACCATCAATCAGTCATTTAAATGGTGTACAAGAATCTGGTTAATACTTTTGTACTTGAGTGATTTTATTCATACACAAGTGCCCTTGCAATCAGATCTGAGGCATCTTTTGTGACAGCAAGTATGACACTTCTTTTCAGACAGATGTTCCATATTTTGAACAGAAGAAGTGGATGTCTCAGTCTGAGGGGGAAAAGGAGCCATTTAATGGTTACATGAAAATAAAATATCAAGTGGTGTTGTCACATCCTAAGACTCAGTGGAACAGCAGGAACTCAGAAGAAAGCTAACAATTCATCAAGAATTTCAGAGAGAAACTGGAGAGAAGTAGTTTGAGATATCTTTCTTTACTATTCTGAATATTCAGTACTCCTGGGTTTTGTGCTGCTCTGCTTCTCTCAGTGCAGGAAATTATTTGTACTTGTTTGAAAGTTTTCTCTTCCCTCTTGGCAGGAGCCAGGACAACATCAAGAATAGAAGCAAGATAACTTTCCTATTTTTTATGCTTGATACTGATTACCTGGAGAAAGGCAGAATTACAAGGAAAGCTCATTTCTACTCAGCACCCTTTACCTTAGAGGTGTTTGGTGAGAACAGGAAAACTTGTTTGCCAGAATAAAAGATATCTTCCATGAGCAAATAGGAAAAGACTTAACAGCTGAACATCAGCATGCCAACAAGACATCTAGAAAATATCATGCTCCCTGCTTACTCGACCATGTCAAATTTCATCTCTGAATCTGAGGTCACTGCTTGTTTTTCCTGCAAGGGGCATCATAAGACCCCATTGTAGAGGACAATTCCTGCAGATGCCAGGTGAAGGTGAGATCTCTTCATGTAGGCTGGACTCAAACAGAAGTAGCCTGACAGCAGCAACCTATAAATACAGAGAGAGGATTTGGAACTTGCTGACTTTCAGGTTGTTTTCAGGGCTGTTATCCTACACAAAGATAAGAGTTTGGACTGTACCTTTGTACACTTCTGGCTGTGCCAAGGAAGGAGAAGTGCTGATTTAGCCTTCTGCATCAGGAAAGCAGCTCTCAGTTTGGGCCAAGTGAGACCATGTCCAGAGACTTGGGCATTGTGACCTTCCTCCTCAAATCATTGGGGATGGCAGGAATGTAATATATAGCAATGCCTTAATTATATATTATTCTACTTTACAGCAGAACTACTGTATGTGTATATTCTTTTATGACTTTCGACTGTTCCTCAAAGCAGTTAGTGTTAAAACTCCTTTTAACCTTGCATTTTTCCTCAGATTGGAAGCCTTGCAAAGATGAAGACACAGAATCAATGTTATGACTTAAAGCTGAGGTTAGTTTCTGGTAGGCTGCTTTTGGCCCAGGATATTAGCAGCTTTGTAGGAAATATAGAAGGGGAAGGAGTGGATGCATTACCTAGATCTTGTACGTTCAGCAAGGAGCTGGCGCTTCCCTCCCACTGCACTTGAAGCAAGTTTCTGCAGCAGGGTCCTTGTCTTGCACCACACGCACACAAGTCTACCTCTTGTCTGAGGGTGGAGAAGGGATCACAAGCACCATGTGCCATATGTTTCGAAATCTCATCATTCTGAGTGCAGTAAATTATTTCTGTGATTCATCCTTATGAGACAAAGAAGGGCAGAATGCAGAAGGTGTCCTTGGTAAACAGGGAAAGTAGAGAAGCCTGAGAATTTTTCTAAAGTAACATGTAATTTGAAAAGCTTGATTTACAGCAGCAAGTGAAGCTGGATTTGGGATATCGTCAGCCTTGTGTAGAAGGTGTGGGAGACATTTCTAGCTTTTGAAAGAATTCAAAAGATGTAACTGAAATGCATAAAAACACAATTATTGAACATAAAGATCTTTGTATTCAACCTACTATTTTTATGCAGCAATATATTCTCTATGGATAGCATGCATACCTATCCATCCATTTATCTATCTTACCTATCATATTAGATATTTAATTTTATAACATTTTGATAAAGCACCAAGTAATTCCTAGCCTGCATCTAATATTTTTGGGAAAAAGTAGAGATAGGTACTGGAACAAGCAACATCTTTTTAGCATTTTTATGTTACCTAACCATAAATAAAAATAATAAGTTTTGCCTGCAGCCATTATTGCATCTTCTCTATATAATTAACTAGAGATTTAATATAATTTTGAGACTAAAATCAACTTGCTCACTGTTATTTATTGCTACTATTCATACCTTTATTATATTCATATTCTAAGTTTTTGAGAACAACAAGTGAAGAACTGAATATCAGACAATAGAAATTGATTGCTGTTTACCTCTAAAAATGACAATAAAATCTACCATAATAAATTGCATGTACAGACTTGATATTTGAAACCTCCAATGGCTGCATGATTTTAATCACCAATAAGTAACTTCAGAGTATTTTGCAGTAATTAGAAATACTGATAGGAGGGAAAAGGAGATGAAAACTAGATATTTTTCAAATAACCCTCCAGCAATACAAAATGGAGGGTAGAGCAGGTTCCAAAGATTTCTACAGAAAAGAATTTATGAAAAAAATATTTTATAAATTATACTTTCTCAAATAACAGCTGAGTATATTCAAGGATTTTTCTTTCCACCTGGAAAATAGCAAACAAAAGACAGCTGGAAAGGCACAGAACATTAGGACTTTGGAAAAAAATAACTCTCAAGAGATGATTCATGTCCTGCTCCTCCTGCAACATCAGAGGAAGTGTGCCCACTCCTTTTCTTTTTATTATTTTTTTTCAGACACAGGAAGCATACCAAAACAAGCTGTGGAAAACAGTAGGAGAGATTCCAAAATGTCCTCCGGTTATATGGGCAGAGTTCTAGTGTTTTAAGAGAAAAAGAACAATTTGACTCCAATAATGATAAATCTTCCTAGTTTTAATCTCATTCACTGAGATTACAACACAAGTGAGCTAAAATACTTGGTGCCATTTATTGTCACTTTGTCAGGCCGGATCCTGCAAGTGTGGAGCTACTGAAAGTAGTCAAGCTGAAAATCTTCTCTGTGTGAGCACAGAGCAGCGAATGGGCAGTTTTGGGGAAAGAAAATATGATTTCTCACGAAAGAAGTGTAGAGCTCAATTCACAGCTTTCACAGTGAAGCTGTCTCCTGTGTGAATTAGCACAAGGTGCACGATGTGGAGTGACTTCTCAGGGCTTTCAGAATGTAGCTAGTGCTTTAAACAAAACAAAACTGAATTAATGTTTCTACTATAAAGAAGCGAAACCAACCTAAAGGTCAAACTCAGAACAAGCTAATGGAGAATCCACGTGTGAGAGCTCCAGGAATTTTGCTGCTCAATTTGCTTGCTTATCTTTTTTATTAGGTTTCTTTTGTAGTTACTGCTTTAACTACCAGCCTTTTGTTTGTGTCAGGCTATATAACTTATTGCCTAAAATATTTTTTCCGTAAGGAACACATTTGTCCTCACAATTCTCACACCCTCACATACAGACACGTGCATCTTTTTCCATCATCTAACTTGAAATATTCTCCCAGTGTCAAAGCCTGCCTCTCAGTGCTCACATAAAACAGCTTTCATAGATTCTGTAGCTTTGCATTTACTTCTAATTCCACCTTGTATTTTGACTGCATCAGGTAAAAAACTTTCAGTGTGTATGAATGCCAAAAAGCCAGTGTTTTAAGAAACAAGTTTGGAAGATTATCAGTGGTACTTAGTTAAAAATAACTTAAGGAATATCCTATGTAATAAAGTTGTCCATAGGACAAAGACCCTACATGTTCACTTAGATTTGCATTTGATTCAAAGTTCTGTTGAAGTCAATGAGACACAAACCCAAGCTTGTGTATTCAGTTGTGTCTGATTTTAAAAAGCACATTAGAAATTTGAATATGTAGCTTGTTATGATTTTGCATCAATAGCTAACTGTCTGAAAAATTGGATTTGTTTTCATTTTGTGATAATATCATCCTGCACATCAGCTGAAACTGGTGCACAATATTTAAAACTTATTTGTGGAGTTTTTATGAGGCAGGTAAATCTTTCAAACTAGAGGTGGAGATCTCATAACTAAAGCTCTACTCTGTTTCTAGCTAAGCCCACAGCACATCAGTCTTCTGCTGTCCTCATGGTTCATGAAACTTCTGTTTCTGTTTGGGCAGAACCAGCACACAAAGGCCCACTTCACCTCTTGCTGCTGAGGAACACATATTTCTGATGTGTTAATAAGGTACTAGTGCCAGCCTAAACAAGAGGTGGGTATTACCTGGAATACAAGTAGTGCAGCCAGTCATGTGGTATGACTGTTATATTTGGCCATCTCAAGAGCCAAGAATGAACATTCCTTGGTGTGCAGACTGTAAGGGACAGTGCAGTTGCTGTTTCTGTCCAGAGGCAGGTCAGTGTGTTCCATAAGCCTGCACCCAACAGCACTCAAAAAGTGAATGCTGAGAGAGGAATATGAAAAGGATACCAATATATAGCGATATTTCACCAGTATGTTCATTCGTTTTGCACCGACCCATGCTGCAGGGGTTCCCTGGGTCAGGGCCCCGCAGGCTAAGACCAACCTCACCTCTCCGCAGTTTTCTACCTGAGGTTCCCAGGTTATCTTTTCACACTGCAGTTCTCCTGACCTATTTCAAACATTTATTTTAGGATGAGATGATTTGAGCCGTCACTGGCCTATGTCTCTCCATCAGTTGTGAACGGAATTAAGATGATTGGCTCAGATGTCATTTGATAAGATGCCACAATCCGTTGTGCTTAATAACACTATGATTATGACGTTATGTCTTTTTCAGTTCAGGCAAAACTATAGTTTCTACAATTTCCATGGCAAAAAACTTCACAGTTTAATGAAAGTCTGTGTAATAAGGGATTTCTTTTTACATGTTTATCGGTTTGCCTCAGGTAGAGGAGAACAGGAAGAAAAGGAGATAATATTAAATGATAATGACTTCAGAATACCAATAATCAGCTCATCAAGAGTTTTTGTCATCCTAGAAAAAAGATTTGAAGTTTCTTGTAATAAGCCAGTGACATATAAACTGAAGAGTCATAGGAGGGATTAAACTGAAAGATAAATGAGAACTGAATGCTAAGTATTGATGCTATTTTTATTCTATACATTACTAATTATTATTATGCAACAATTTATTTTTAACCATTTCCACCCAGGCAGAATGGCTGCTTCAAGGATTTCATCCTTAAATGCAACACAAAATTTTTAAAATTTGTACCAGTGGGTTGTTTGGTTTTTTTCTTGTCCCTCTCTTATTTATGGAAGGAAAAAAAATATTTTACTACCTCTACAAACTCATGAACAAATACCCAAAGTAAATAAAGGTCACAAAGAAAAGAGAAGGCAGGGAAATAGGATAAATATGACCAGTATGCTTCCACGTCATCTTTATTAGGTAATGATATCACATATTTGAATGGTTGTGTAAAATGGATGAAACATGGGAGGAATTTAAGCATTGTAAAAGGCTATGGGCAGTTTGTACCATTGTCAGGGAGCTATTTAATGGTAAGCATGTGAAGAGCTGCAATTGAGATTTAGAAGACTGAGGCTCCTTGTGTTTATTTTTTTGTCGCTGGATGGAAGATGTTATTGCACTGTTTTATTTCTTTTCATATATCCTATTCTGTATGATTTTTTTAGTTGAGTGCACTAATTGTCATATTGACCTGCATCATTTCAGTTTCTTGTGACATTGGTTGTTGCCGTATGAGTTAATATTGATATAGACTTAGGACCACGGCAGAGTTGATTTTACCAAATGAAATTTCATGTAAAATACAATAAATTCTGTTCTCTTTCACACTAAAAGTATGAATATGTTTTTATTATAACAACATATTCTTTACCCATTTGGGTCATAGTAGACTAATTATTTTACTAGGTAAACAAAATGTAGAGTGATAATGATAGCCTTCTATAGTGACACACTGCCAATCCTACAATGTCATCTACATTGAACATTACCTGCAACAAAAGCCTCTTTTCTTTCACTGTTTGTAATAGCTTTCATCTCATGCTTTAACATGTGTCTTCTTTACCCAGCTTGCCAGCTGTCTGATCTGCCTTAAATGCTCACCCACTTCACTGTAGCCCTGGAACCAGCTGGGATAAATAACAACTGTCTGGGGACAATGGGAATTGCCTGTATGGTTTGTTCTTTGGTTTGTTCTTTAATGTCTTCATACCTGACAGCAAGTTCCCAGGTTTGTTGCTAGTATATCTACAAGGAAATTCCCACAAGCAAAGCTTTCAAGGAGGTGGTGTAGGATGGATGTAGGATTGCTGATCCCAGAGAAGGTCTTCCCTAAATATATCAAGGCCCACCTTAAATCTTACTATGTTCGCAGCATTTCAATTAGATTTTTCCAGGCCCTCCTGACTTTGCAATAACAAAGCTTCTCATTTTCAGACTAATATTAAAATCAGCCAATTAACACCCATTTGTTCTTCTGCTATACTCTCTATTACTTTAAATCCTCACATCTCCTCCTGGGAGAATTCTAATTGTTTTTGCTTTTTTGTTCTCTTTTGCTGTGAAATTAATGCCTTCTGATCCAGGAGAAGACTGTCCTTGATAAATACACTGAACTTATTTCTGTGAACACAAAATATATCTGGAAATCACTGAATGCACTGGACAGCTGCTTCTGCAGTGGTGATGCACTGATAAACAGAGATAGGTCCCTTTACTGACTAAAGTGCAGACTCAGGCCGCTACTCTGACACAGATTTAACTGTGCAGTGTCTCAATCCCTTGTTTCCATTGCTGACTAGACACAGATGATTGGTGGCATCTACAATGCCTGAGGGAGGTGGGGATGGGAGGTACCTTTGCAGATTTCTGTGGCAGGACATGAAATGCATCCCACATGGCACCAGAGAGCTACAAGGTCCTGGTCAGCACAGAGTTGAGAGAGTTATTCAATAAGCAGATAAAAGCACATATTTTAGGATGAGCTAATTGCTTTCTAATCTGTATTGCTTGATCTCCATATACGAGCTTACAGCCAGATGCCTAATCTTAAGCTGATAGTTTCTTCTAATACTTCTAATTCAATGTGACTCTCGGTGATTTGGACCAACCTCTATGTAATACCAAAAGTCAAGCAGGCGAGAAATTTATAAGCTTAGCCCTATTTTCTTAATTACATATCTACACTGAATTCTAGTAATGGCAAATGAGTTTTCTGGTTATAAGTTTAATTACGCTGCCTTTTCAGGAGAGGGTGCTTTCCCCCTTTGAAGGGTTTAAAAAGGCCACAGTGATACAAGCAAGCATCCTGAGTGATGAAAGCAAGGTAGGAAGCTCCATCTTTTCTACCATACATTGCCTCCAACCGAAGGTGCCATGTATCTGCTTCCAAGAAACTGCCATAGCATAGGTATGTATGGAATCGGAGAAGATCCAGTGGTTCTGGAGCCAAATAAGTTTAAATTGTGCTTGGAGCCATGTGGAAAGCAGAGTAGAATTTTGACAGGTAAGAGGAACACATCTGGGAAACACAGGCCGAGGGTTTTGATTACAAGAGCCAGGATGAGAAGGGTATCAGTATATTATGGGTAAGTTGGGTATGTAATTTAAAAGATAAAATTTTTTCAACCTTTTTTTATGATCCATTTTCAGTAGTAATTTTAAGTAAAAATTAACTACCATCATCTAAGTTACATAAACTCGAGGTAGAATCCCAAGGAAAATAACACTTTTAATTTCTCTAATGGTTTCAGGGGCATGGTTAAGTTTATAGAAATTTCAATTAGATAACATTGAGAGTAGCAATTTATTTTCTTTGCTTCTTTAGTGAATTTAAGGACTCAAAACTCAGTGGTCTCTAGCTGATTGCAACCAACACCCCTCTTCTTGAGGAGCTGTGCACTCCCTACTCCCTGTACTCACCTACTCCCTCACACACTGTGAAACACTCTCCAGTCAGCTGGAGCATCTCTGTTCACATACAACCTACTTAAACTCATCAGTGAAATGTTCAGAACATAGTAAGTCTTTGGTTAATGCTTTCTAGTAGTGCTTAGACATTTATCTCACTTTCAAATCAGCAAGCTGCTCCAGATCTGATTATCAGCCTCCACATTCTTCTCTCAACAACTATTCATACTACTTTTTCTAAGGCATATAGTCATGTAAGTCTGTAATAAAACCTGAGATGCTTCATATTTATTTCTATTTTTCATGGTTTATTATCCTGACGTTTCAAATTGCTCTGCTTAAACTTTAATAAGGATTGTATGATGGAGAAATCAAACTTTTACATAAGAAATTGCTTCTATTAAATGTCAAAAGAGACATAAAAACTAGTTTTAAAGCCGTCTGTGCTTCTTTCTAAATATTCTGTGCAGAGGCTGACTCAGGAGGGGAAGTCCTGCTCAGCATCTGCTCCTTACATTTGAAAATTATTTTCTAACATGAATTTTCACTGCAGTATTTCAGCATTTACTCTATGTTGAATTTGATTTGTAAGACCTACAAATTACTGTTCCCTTTTTTTTCCAGTGTCAAAGGCTATTTAAATACATAATAGAGGGTGCAAAATCAAGTCTTGTAGGGTGCCTCTTGTAAATAGATATGCTTTATTTGTTCCTTTTTTTCATTCCTCTTCTGTAACCCCATTCTTTTTCCCTTACATTCCCTGTGCTGTATCCACATATAAGCTGTCTGCCTCACTGTATAGCTATACTAAATATTTATTACCTGTGTAATCTGTTTCACTTCTGTGTCTTTGTTTTATTCTGCATATTTGAAATATTCATATATTTCTTACTGCTAATACTATAGATTTCCTTTTACCATATTTCTATTTCCTATCAAACTTCTTTGATCTTCTTTATTTTCATACATTTTTTTTCATAAATTTGTATCCTCTGGCTAATGGCACCTTCCCTCACAACATAGTATTCCTCTGGATGATTTCTTTCCCCTAAAGTTTATTCCCAGCATTTTTCTCCTTTTCCAAATCCTTTGTCCCTATTCACAACTCAATCCCCTGATTCCCCACTTAAACTCACCACCACATATTCTTCAGTCCCTTGCTGTTTTACCACATCCCCTTCAGCAGACTGGTAATGCAATTTTAAGGGAAACTAAGAAACTTTAATACTGCTCTGATCCTTCTTGGATTTAGGCTTGTGGATAGAGCCAGAAGCAAGATGGGAAAGGAAGGGAAGGTAGGGAGGGAAGGTGGGGAGGGAAGGGAGGGAAACAGCTGAGAAGAGACAGAAATGCAAACTTGATAGTGCTTCACAGGCTATTTATTTCCCAAAGACTGCCCGCTCAGCTGGGTGGCAGAGCAGTGTGAGCCACCAGATGTGCGATTTTAACACCGGTGTCAGCAGGAGCTGCTCAAGCAGCTTTTGGCCAGCAAATGAAGTGGGACATCATTGCCTTTCTCTGCAGCCAGGATGCACTCCAGTAACTCAGCAATGCAAGGAACTAGGAAACAGCAGGAGAAGCAAACAAAGAGTAGAACTATCTTTTGTGAGGACAAGAGTATTGAGAAAAAATGCACCAAGGCCAATATGGTAGCAGAAAGGTGGTTGGCTGCCTTGCTTAAGGGAAGCCATGTATTTATTGAAGAGTAAAGGCAAGGCCAGACTGCAATGAGTTGAACTCTGCTGGCAGAGACTCCTTAACTAAGTCCAGTGCGGCATGGCCCTACATCTGCAGTGCCCTAACTCCACTCACACACACAAAGACAAAAAGCCAGGCAGCTCAGGACCAGCATTCCAATCTTCTTCCCTTCTAAACCTGACTTTGCCATGGATATCACTTCAGGTATTCCTCACTCAGGTTCTAAAACACAGATGGCATTGGATTGTAGATTTGTATGTATGAGTGTCTAGATCTTTAGCATGCACAAGTGGTACGGACATTTTCAAGAATCCATGGTATGAAAAAGAAGTTCTTTGTTGCATAAAATGCTGTTCAGTACTGGTAGGAAGTTGGTCTCCCTGAAAACAAAGTGCATAGCAAGAAAGGGAGAATGCATTTATTTCTTTTATGCTAGTGAGTAGCACAGATGAGAGTGTGGCCCAGAAAGAGGCTTAACCTCACTGCGAGATACTAAGATTTAGGGATTACATTTATTTAGCAGAATTCAGAGTGATTATTCACCTATTATTCTTTTCAAAAAAATGGCCTGCTGTGTTATATGTGACATAATTAGTAAAACATTACAGCCTGTTTCAATGAATCCAGATATGTGCAATTTTCTCTAAAGTTTGATTAAAAAAATGATTGGAGGGCAAATGGAACAGCTTTTACGGAGACAGATAACAATGAGACATATTGGGCTCTTATTATCTGCTATTAGCTTTGTCTTTCAGGTAGGCAAAAAGTACATTTTAGGAACCATTCAGTGTCCTATTATAATAATTCCTGAAACACACCAGTTGGTAAGAAGGTTGACTTTTTGTTTTATTTTACTTAACATTTTCATAAAAAATATGGAGCCTGTGGAAAGCTGTGCCAAAAGATTTGTTTGAATGTTCAGCTCAGGAGAAATCCCTGCATATTCCACCAAGGGGCATGTAATAGCAATACATGGAGCTGGGGTTAATGCTCTAATTTAGGGCTTGAAAGCTGGGTGCTGCTTTTGACATTAGACTGGGACACTTCTAAAATCTTTGGCAGGTCTTACACAGCTTTCAATTCCTTGGCAGCTGGGCACCTGCTTACTTAGTAATTCTCGGTCTTTGTTACTGCCTGATTTTCCAGTGTGCATCTGGAAAGATGTGTGAGTTTTTCATTGTGTTGAGGGTACTGACGGCCCAGCTGGTGTTGTCCATTGTGGATTAGATGCCTAGATTCCCCTATGGCAGTTTACATGATGCCTTAAAGCAACCAGCAAACTATTACCATTTCCAGGTGGCTTTCAAGGCTGTCCTTCCTTGTCAAATGTAAGAACCTGAGCCTGTTGGAAGGAGCTTGTGAGGAGCAAGGAAATGCTGCCTCCTAAAGAAGTAAGCTTCTGTTGAGCAGCCATGCTGAACTTCCCCTGAACTTGGGCCTTGAGGACAGAATCTCTCTCTCTGGGCTTTCACAAGAACTTGCGTGCCCCAGCTCCCAGCTCTGGGCTGACCCAACCTTATGCCATGCAAAATGTACCAGCCTGTGGCACCACACACCAGAAAAAAATCTATGTCTGCTCTAGACCTTATCACAACACAAATCATAGGAAATGTGCTGTGTGAGCTGGGATGTGATCTCTGCCTGGAGCACTAAAAGCCTTTTGATTCCCTGCATTATTCTTGGAGGTGAGGATGCCCAAAGTACAATTCTAGACAATTGGCTCTCCATTTCACTCCTGTTTCGTGAGGACACTTACTTGTCTCTTTCTACTTTCAAAACTCAGCTTTCTATTTTTCCTTCCACTTACTGACTGTACAGTACTTTCTGCTTAATTGAAAGCTTTTGTAGCTGGCTGAGTAAAGCTCTGTATTGGTGATAGGCCTGCAGGGTTAAGAACATTTTCCTCAGGGAAGAACTTAATAGTATTTCCTGCCACAAGAGAACTTGAAATCGTCTTCAGGAAATTAAAACAATTTATTTTGTGGCACTGCAAAATCTGTTGTCTGAGGACAGTCAAGAGCCACGAAGAGAACAGCTTGCCTCTATCTAAAATCTCAGCCCTTCTCCTGGAAAACAAATCAATCCCGTTATTCCCCTGACCCATTAAAGAGACTACCCTCAGTCTCTCAGCTTCTTCTGAGCTGCTTCATAGAACAATTTTTAGCCTTTGTTTGGTTTTCCACTACAGTTTTCAGCATAACAAACATTATGCACATTCCCCACAGAAATCCAGAGGGTTTTAGCAAAGTGCTACAAGAAGAATGAGACAGATGTAGGTGTGTCAACTTCCATGGAGTGTTCCAGCTTTTACCTGCTGAGTCTAGCAGCTATTGATAATAGCAAAGGACTTGCTTAGGAAGAAGAGTCTGTAGCAGATAGTGTGTCTTCCAGACAGGATTAGAAATGGAAGATTACTGATGCACAAGTTTACAAGGAAAGAAGTTTTTTTGGTTTCATAACAGCTAATTTCACCACTCTGCACCTACAGCCCTGACCACACCCACCTGCATTTGAGAATTCAATTTTATTTACATTACCCTCACTATCTTCCTACAGGTAAAGATCTGTAAGAAAACCATTTGGAAAAAAAAAAAAAGACTGGAGAAAACCACATTCCCGTACAGGTCAAACTCATTGCCTGACTCCTGGGTCAGAAATTATATCTTCTATGTAGCTGGTTCACTACCACTTATCTCACCATTTCCATGCCTACTGATCATTTTTAAAGCTGCCTGCTTTTTGTTGAAATAGCCAGCAGTGGTAGAGCCACTGGGCTTTGATTTCTTCTTGCAGGGAAGGCTCAGGTCTCAGTTGCCACCTTTGATGTTTCCTGTACTACTAATGACTACTGTGGAGCTCCTCTCTGTGGGAGCTATGACACAGAGAACCATTTCACTACTGCTGTGAGGCACATTTAGTAGAGTTCCTTGAGTATATATATCTCTCTCTCACTGAAAGAGTAGGCTCACATAAAGCAAGAAAGCAACGCACTTAATTCTATACAGATTTCAGAAAATATTTCCTATTAACCTGCGTAAAAAAAATGCATCTGAAAAAGCCACTGGTTTAAAGAGAGAAAGTAGCAGGAGCCATTTTATGTACCAATTTACTTCCAAGAGAGCCAGTAAGTACAGCAGAACTATTCTCTGAGACTTGTGCATAAATTAAAACAAAAGAAGACACCGATTATAACATCCAATCCAGATTCATATTCTCAAGAATCAGTTAGGAAATCTTGTTTGAAACATTTCCTTTTTATACAGGTAGTCTTAGTAGTTATCAAATTTTTGTAAGCTCCTATTGTTGAGAAAAACTTACAAGAGTACTATGACAAAACAACCAGTAATTCCAGGCTGGAGCACATATGTCTTTAAGTACATTACAAAGCCAAAAGTTTTACTTCCTGGCAAAACCTTCAATATCACTGAAATCCTTTTTTGATATCAGAATAGCACTAGGGGTGCTGAGTAGTCACAAAGTGGCAAGAACTAGACATTCCTTTCACGAGCTTTTGGAGCTGGATTTAGGTGCCCAACTGTAGACACATGTGACAGCTTTAACCATCACTTCAAACTGGTTATTTTAGACCTATCATCTCTCTTGGATACTGTAGACCATGTGGTTCTGCTGACACATTGTGAGAATGTTCTTGAAATAGATAGATACACTCTTAAATCATTATTTTGCTTTCATTCCATATGGTCTAGGTGCCCTTGACATAATTTAAAAATACAGTGCAGCAGCACAATTTAAGATAAACCACTACCAATAAGCCAAGCAATTTAAAATTTCATATTCCCTTCACCTTTGAACAAATCCCCCCAACTTACCTTTCCTCTCAACCTTCCTGGAGGAAAAGAAAATAAATAAAAAAATGAACTCAGCACTGTACCTTAAAAAATCATTTAAAATTATACTGTCATTCAGTAATAAAACAGCTGTTGAGATACTGGATCTATAACATCACTGTATCATAGCAAACAAGTAGCAGAGATCACAATCTTTCAAATGCAGATGATGAATTAAAGATATAATTTTGGATAAATACAGTTATGCCATTCTAGTGGGTTTTCTGTTCCTTTTGCCTCACAGTTCCCCTCTTCAATTTCCACTGCAATGGGCATATATATAGCAATTCTTAAATCCCAGAATGGTTCCCACACAAAGTTCTCTAGGAGGCTACTTTGTCATTTTTTTAAATCTTCAGCTTTACATGACTTGTGTCCTTATCAAAAGTCACTTGAGCGGTGCAGAGCCTGTGCAGAGGATGGACTCAAATCGAGCCCTTCATGGGGAGTTACACACTGCAGCGCCTGCATCCTCCCGACAGCAGCTCTACATCACTGTTTCAAATGACCAAACTACAGCAGTCAATCTGTTAGCATTTTACACTTACTTTTCCTAGGTACAAACAGCAAAGAATTGGGCCTTCCATCACTTCCAGTTTTTATAAGGCTTCAGCAAACCGGGCAACATTTTGCCCCTTGTTTCACCCCTGAAACTACATCCCTGCCACAGGTTCACAGCGGTGTAACTGAGCACAGCACCTGGCAGAAAGCCCAGAATTTGACCCAGCAGGTTTATGGCGTATGGAGATGATATTAACACACATCATGAGCCAAATCTGCACTCTGGCTGCTTAATAAAAACCCTGCCACCTCCATCATTGTATTTAACCTCTTATACTAACAAGAGAGCAGGCCAAACTGATCACTAAGAACACGTTAGCCTAGAAAATTTACTGTTTATCAGCCACAAGAATTTGCATTTTGTAACCTTTTCTTACTATAGATAATGTTTTGAGTAAAAGGAACTGAATAGTGACAGGTGGATTAACAACATTTCACTAAACATTTAGAGTATTTATTAAATTTACCGTGTGATTGCAGATGCACTTGAAAAATACAATCACAGAGGGAAATTTTCACTCTAAGTTAATACAAGGAGTTTGCTTAAGTATAGACACCTTGGTAAACCACTGTTTTTCAGTGTCATGATTACCATATTTTTTCTGAGTAGCAATATTTATGAACTGATCTTTCTTTCCTCACCTAAAAGACTAAAATAAAATAAGGTAAAATTTTAAAGAGCATTCCATTCAGATCAAAAGAAAAGATTTCACTTTCCTTGGGACTTCTTAGCTGCTCCTGTCATTAAGCCTAATCATTGTAGTAAAGAATGTCAAGATCTTTTGAGACACAGAATGATTTCAGGCAATGTAAAAGACGGAAAATATCATTCATTAAATGAGTGGTCAGCATGCAGTGGCAGAATGGTCACAATTCATTTTCTTGCCTGTACGCAGCTAGTTGTAATTACACTTGTAATAATAAATGAAGTGAAACCAACATACCATACATTGAATCGATCCCTGACTTTATCTATACTACCCTGCCAAGCCCCTTGCTGCTATTCCTTCAGCCAGGTTACAGTACATGACTAACAGCTGAACACAGCAGCTCTAGTGCTGGGCTGAATTAACATCAATTAGCATTTAAATTGCATGTTTAAATGAGTGCATTAATGGGTGCATGCAATTTATAATTCTCTCCCCTCCACCTCCAGTCTTATCTAGTGCTAGAGATTTGTCGGACAGCTGGTATCAATCTGCCTAATCTCAGTCTTAGAATGACTGCTTGCCTGCATACATTTAGCTGGCATGCTCTGATTAAAGGAAAATTCTCCTAGGTTGGCTTTAAATTTACAGTGTGGTGTGACATACATCTTATCATCTGCATCTGATTTTACAGCCAGCTTTCAAGGGCCAAATATTACCTGATTTACAGTCACTTCCCAGTGCCTTCAGATGTGCTGCACTTCGTGTTAGGCTGGAGCAAGTTTGGCCCTGTGTTTCACTCTCTATCCGTATAGACATTGATAAATTACCAACTGTGCCATGACATCTCTCCCTTCCCATGGGGTGAAGCTCTGAATATCAAACCACGGCTCTTCAAGAGTGGTAAGAGTAAAGAACAAGTGAAAATTGCCTACCACTAACTGCTAGTGCCATGGACAAGTTCATTCCGCACACCACAATTTTAGTGAGGGATATTCAGAGGCTTAAATTATACGGAATTTCTGCTCCCTGAAATGAATTTGTAATATCCCCATATTATGAGAAATAGCCAGTGTGATTTATGGCACCTATTATTATTATTATTGTTCTTATTTTCATTATAGCAATATATTATTATTTTTTGGAAAAAAAGGAATCTGCACAACCTCAGGTAATGAGGATGTTGAGATAAACCAAAAATCACCTCAGAAGCTGTTTCTATTTTGTCTGTCAGATCTGACTCCAAGGCCAAAATCACATCAGTCCCAGCACAAAGATGACGAGCTTGGGAGCTCAACTCAGGGCTCATCTTCAGCAGATTTATGCTCCATATACCCCCCCACAGTTCAGGTAGCACACCAAGCCTGCCCTCCAGAGATGCCCAGAGACAGACTGGAGGGTGTCTGCAGGATTCCTGCATGGCAACTCTGGGAATCAAAGGCTACAATAAAAGTTAGACCAATACAGGACTACCTCCAAGTAATGCTATCGATATCAGACATAAGGGTCAATCACATAAAGATATGGACCCAGGTCTGGGCCATATCAATGCTAAAAATGTAACACCAATACTATATCAGAATAAAGTTTCAAAAGCAACTTTTCACATCCACATTGAAATATAAAGCATCGGAAACGGTAAAAGCAATTTTGGACAGATTTTATGGGAATCATCTAAACAACAATTAGCTGAGAAACACCACTCACCACAAGAAATTTACAGGTAGAGACTTGTAGATGTAGTACAGCAGCAATTGTGTGAAAATTTCATTGTGGTCTGATATCTGTCCTCAAAGATGTTATGCTATCCTTTAAATATTTCATATCTACATACTGTCTTGAGATTTATTATTTATGCAGTAGATGAAAGATCCTAAATTTTTGCTTGAATAAAATACTACTATGGCAAAACGACTCATCAAGGTTAACCATTCTTCTTGCTTACTACCTTCAGAAATTACGTCCTCAAGAGGGATTGCACAACCAAGTCAGATAGTGTGGGCAAATTTAATTAACTAAATGTCAGAGTCCACAGTTGTTACAGATGACATAAAGAGAAAAAGGAGATAGGGCATAACCTTGAGGTACTTGTTATTGCTGCCAAATGCTTTTAAGGATTGTTCACTTGAACATGAAGCCTTCAGTTTGTGGCACAAGTAATATATGTGTGGATCACATTGTGTCACTCAAAATAATATTCCAATATGATATTTCTCACCCTCATTGAAGAAAGTCCAGGGTGTAAGGGAATAAAATATAAAGGCCTCTGCCAGAGCAGATCTGACACCCACACACTTGTTAGACAGGAGAGATCTGGACCCAGTGCTGCTCTTTAATTGCAACCACAGCAGGGAAGCCCAAGATTTCCCCAGCTCAGAATTACACTGGCAAATGGCCAGTGACCTTGGGCTGGCCACATGTTTGTATTAAATGGTGCATCTGAAGCTGTCCTCTGCCTCACATCCAAGCAGGGCTTCTGGAAGCTGGATGCTGGGTTGCTGGGATCTGGCTGCCATAGCCAGGAGGAGCTGGGCAGCAGGACCCCAGGCATTGTCTGCAAGATCTCTTTTTTATGTCCCAGTAACACTAATTTTACAAAAATATCTGTATAGTCTAAATACCGAGAAAAAATATCATTCACTGTTCCATCTATACTGGTTTTGGGGAAGAAAATTTACTGGAAAGTATTTGTCACCTTTTTTTAAACCCAAAAGAGTGATAAAAAGTCTGCCACTGACTGAGCTCTCATATCCTGTAGCTGTTCTTATGGGCCAGTGAAAGCTTGAGGTGTGAGCATCAAGTTTAGCCCCTTGATTTGGGAGAGACAAAGGAGAAATCTAACTTGAAGCTTTCCTAATTTCAGCAAGAGGGGTCCTTCCTGGTCCCTCCTGAGAGCCCTTGGTGCCCATCCACTGCCATGGAAAGGGACAGAACAAGCCTAGAACTTGCTTTTCTCCATCAGTGCACACCCAAGGGGTGCAAAGATTACACAGGACTGCCAGAGAAAAGAGGAAAACCTACTGTCCCCATGACATTTTAAAATGACCCCACGGCTGAAATGACCCAATGACTTGGCATTGTGAAGAAGAAACTTGTATTAAAATTCCCAACAAACTTGTTGCAGTGCTCTCATATTCATTTAAAACTGGCCTGGGAGTGGCAGAAGGAAGCAGCAAGAGGATTACAGAGTTAATTAAGTTTCAGAAGCAGAGTAAGGAATCAATGAGGAGTCACATAGAGAAATAAACATTTAACAGAACTTTTAAAGAGATCTGCAATAAACTAACCATCTCACAATAAACCCAAGAACAAGATGGAGGAAGGACGGGGAAATTAGATACAGTGGCTTATAGGAATAATTCTGCCCTAGCAAAATAGTTGTAATGCTTATAAATGAGACAAATATATCAACTCTCTAGTTTGAGCTATCACAAATAAACAGGAAAAAACAGTTCAGGTTATTAGTTTTTGGAACCGCAACATAAAATAATTTTGTTTTCTTTTAAGAGAATACTGAATATTCATAGAATAACATAATGATTATTTCACCAAGATGTACTGGGGTGGTGGGATTTTTATTATTATTTGTTGAGAAGCCCATAGAGCCATCTCTAAGCATTTATGGAGAATATAAGTGTATTCCTAGGCAGAAACAACCTTCAAAATTTTCCAGGCAGCCTTGCAATGAAAGAAATTTTCCCATACTGTAATCACTATTGGGAAATTGCCCTTTCTAGACATCCTTTCTTAGCCTTTGTTCTGATAGGAATGAGCTAAAATGAAAGCACAAGAAATGAATGCTCACAAAGAGAATTTGTTGTTTGATTCACATTCCCCAAAGCGTGTTAATGCCTTCAGAGATGTCAAATCATAAAGGCTTTACTGCACAGAAGCACTGTGTGAAAGAAGAGATGAACATTGTTAGAATTCAGAAATAATAAAATAACATGATTTGCTGGTACAAGGGACACTTGTGATTTACACCAGCTTAGGGTCTCTCATTGCTGCTGCTTTGATAAGGATCTTGAAACACACTCTGGTTAAGAAGCCTTTTAAGGCAATTTTTATGTACACATACCTTGCTTCAAGTACTGAGTTCTCATGTAGTTGACCAATGGGTTATCCAAAAAACTTTTTTCGTGAGAAATGTGGATTATCTGTTAATGACGGGACTCAGTTACTGCAGAGCTTGTTGTCCAGCGGCCCTGCCTCTGCTTCCTGGTAGTTTTTTCTCCCCACCAGCCTCACTTGTTTCCTGACCTCTGCTCTTCCCTTTCCACCTCACCTAGAAAGACAGAAATGAAGAAAGGGAGGACCTTTACCACCATCTGCCTCATCTGGATTTAAAGTATCCTGTTGCATTGGAGGGAGGATACTGAAAGCCCTGAGCTCTACAAGGGTGTGGTTGTAGGAGTAGCACTGCACAAAAATACAGTCCTTTGCTCATGAAAATTTCATCAAATATTCTTAGAGGTAATTATAAAAAATCAGAAGGTTGTTCCTCTTCCTGCTCAGAAATGCTTTTGCTGTCAGAATGAGGTGCCAACCATCATACAATGATGAGATGACAGAGGTGGTACTTCAGTGTTGGTGGACAGGGAAATACTTTTTGCCAGCTGCCAAAGTGGTTTTCAACAGGACATGATGCAGCCTGAGCACACAGCAGAGGGGTTGTTTGGGAGAGGCATCATTAGACTGGACAAAAATCACACCAACACCATGCTAAAATTTCATATGGACAGTCAGTTTCAGCTGCCGAGGAACATCACATGGCACTTTTTAATCTACTACACCCCAGAGGCCAGGATCCTGTTCCCTGTGGTACCCATGTGAGTGACACTCTGGCCCTTGTTACAAGCCATCATTTTACTACTGATGCTGTGTCCAAGCAGCCTTGTTTTGAGGGTTTTTTTTGAGAATGTTTTTTCTATCAAAACAGCTCCAGCTGGGATCACAGCACAGCAGAGTTATCCCACTCTGAGTTTGCTGAGGAAGAAGGTGAGGAGAGGGTGCACTGACATCCCATCAGCCTGGGGTAATTAAAGAGAAGATGCCAGGTGATCCTGTCTGTGGACCTCACTCAGCAAACCAAAACACAGCCAATGCTTGATGAACATTCCCAGTAAGGAATGCACCCATCCTCTCCTGGATGGAGGAAAGGAAACTACCCATATCCTGACTGTCTGCCACAGAACCCTTCATCTCAACCATGTGGGTTAGGGGGTAAGCCTGGTGAATAGCACTGCAAATGGTTTTTAAGACTACATACTAAATGTAGGAAAAAGTCTGATTGGGATAGAACCTCAAGTCTGAAAGGGCTGAGTACTGAGCACCTTCATTACCCACAAAGTCATATAAAACAGAATAGACAATTAAACTGCAGCCACTGATAGGCAGTGGCGAGCACTTAAGCACTCTCACAGACACTGTTCATCTTCTTTTCAAGGGAAAAATAAGAAGTAAACCATTAAAACAAGACATACATGGTGCATTTAACATGAAAAATCAGCTTTCATTGAACTTGGATATGGCAATCTCATTTCTTACAATGCTTCTCTGTACAAAGGTAAAATCATTCACTACTCTACCGTGAATCCTCAAAGTATAATATTAATAAAGAAAACTCTTTCTATTACTGCATATTGAAAAAGAGAAAATTCTTGAAAGATATA
>VZRN01003464.1:1852957-1882185 GCA_013397935.1 Dasyornis broadbenti | reverse complement strand
AAGGAAGGAAGGAAGGAAGGAAGGAAGGAAGGAAGGAAGGAAGGAAGGAAGGAACGTGGGGGTGGTTTTGAGAGCTCAAACACAGTACATTCAAACAGACTTTATTTCCATTGACATTTTTCTATTAATTCAAGTACCTGAAAATGAAATGTTTTGTTTCTTTTTTTATGCATCTCTGCTGTTGGAATTAACCCTTCAAGGAGCAAAGAGACTGATGGAATATCCATGCACTCAAAGCCAATTGGGCTACTTACACCTTCAGATCAGCTTCAAATCAAATTGTAGCAGGCAAGCAATTGCTCACTCCTAAGTGCTTATGCGGTTCTGTTGTTTAGATCTCGTGAGACTGCTAAAGCCATCACTTCAGGCTCACTGGTAAGAGCTACGTCAAATTCTTTTGCAACAATTTGAGTTCTTATATATCTATTATTTACCACTTCAGCGATTTAAAACACAGTGGAAATTTCTGTGGGTTTTGCTGCTGAACTGAGCTAGATTGGCTGGAGAAGGGGGGAGAGAGAATGATGTGAGCAAACAGTGCCACTATACTAGTTAAATGAGGCTGCTGATTATTTTTGTGTTGGACAAGTCTCCACAACAGGTATTACTTTTAGTGAGCTTTGCAGTATTGGTACGTGCTGCTTCAATTATTTTTTCCTCTTAATCCTTCTCCTATATATTAATCTTTTTTCTATATATTCCTTCTATTTTTTTGTAATTGCCTGTTCTGTAATACTTTCAAAGGACAAGTAATATATTGCCAAAGTAAAAACTCAAGCCCTTTCCTGAAAGAACAGTGTGATATGTCTGTAAATGCGCAAGTTAGAGGTGGAGTTGGATCATGCAGTCCTCTCAGCCTCTGCCCAGTACAAGATTGTCCTTCAGAGTAGCCCAGTTCAGTTTTAGACATCTCAAAAGATGGAGCTTCCCCCTTCCCTTCTGCCATAACCTCATCTTCTGCACTGAATGGATGTTGTCTCAAAAAGCTGGTCAGAGTCTTACCCTGAATTTTTACAGAATATAACCACCTTTCCATTACAGCTGTGCATAACCTCGGGGTAGTCTGAGAGCAATCAGTGACTATTACATATGAAATACCACTTTGTAAGAAGTGGTGCATGTGCTGTTAAAGTACATAATTGGCGCCCTGCAATGCCCTTACCTTGCACCCAGGAATATTGCTGCATATGCTGCAATAAGGCACTTCAGGAGGTATTCACACCATCCAGCCTCAGCTGGTCTGTGTGGTCAATGGCAGAAGTGAGCCCCTAACTCAAGTGCTTCAGACTGCTCTCTGGAGATGACTCCTCTTTCCATGAACTGTGTGAGGTGTTTAGGTGGTTCATTTCAGTGTTTCAATTAGATGCCTACAGTTTGAAGTTGTGAATACCCTACTTTGTGACTTTGTTATCTCAGATCTCTGCTGGCTATGCTATGTATCATACAACTTGACAAATTTGGGCTTACCAGATTGTAATTACCAATCTCTCTTTACAGACTTGCCCACCTAAACTGCATTTTTATAGCAAAGGGCTGGCACTTATTTCATGTGAGCAGAATTGTCCTTCTCTATTACCCTTCTTTATCTCCGTTCTTCATACTTCTGCTATACTTCTCAGCCTATGGTCATTGTTTCTATTTCCACTCACTCTGATGTTTGTTCATTTTGCATAATAACTTCTTCATTCCCAACCTGAAACCAACAGTGTTATGATCTATGAGATTTGAAGAAAGTCAAATAGACAAATATTTCTTATCTGACAGCATATTAATATTCTGTCTCAATAAGAATATCATGTATCATAAAACACACTTTTTCTCCAGATCATGTAATTGTCATAAGAAGACAATATTCTATGCTTAAACACATTTATTGCCTCTGTTACTTTCCCTTCATTGTTAAATACTTTTACTACATTGGCTAACTAAAAACTTATGATTTGTTGCACATCTTCCAGAGCTGTTGACAGAGCTAATTGCTAAATTGCCACTGATCATACTCTGGGTAACTTTATTATCAGCTTTGATGTCACCTCCAATCCTTTTGCCCAGAAGCTTTATAAGACTCTAACATTTATTACATTTGACCAAACAAATTGACCATCCTGCTTTGTGTGAGAACAAGGTTTAGTAATTTGACTGTATCTTTTACCTGGGAAATTTCAAACCAGCCCATCAATTTTCAAAGGCCACTCACTTTGCTCTGTTTCATTTCACTTTCCTTACCCCAATCTGTTTGCTTTCCAGGAAGTCATTCTTGTTTTTTAGTTCATTCTGGGGTGACAGAACTCATTGCCTCTCCAGAACTCAAGAGAAGAATACACTGCCTGACCAGTGTAATGTAATGATCCAGAATCACAATGATACTCACCAGTATTTCCATGTGCCATAGAGGATCTTGACAAAACAATATTCCTGAAGGCCACCTACATTCTTCACTGCTGGTACTATGTAGTCAGAAATAACGTTTGTGATGCAGACACAGGTAGAAACCCAGCAAAGCAAAAGATAAGGTCCAAATAACTAATTATTTAGCTCCAGATGAAAGAATAAATTGAGAATTTATATGGGCACATAGACTAAAATTACATTATTTTTTAAAGGTTAAGTTACACACTTTTTCTCTTCTGTAAGTTACTTTTGTCTGGCTTCTTCCCCTACTTTCTGCTTTTTCCTAAGCTCTTCAAGTGATATTAAGTTTGTTATGTCAGCATGTTAGTCAATCCTATTGCAGCTTTTATCAAACTGGCAGACTCTGGCTCTGTGGTGTTTTTATGACATGGTTGCTCTGACAGATTGCTCCCACATGACACTGGAAAATGCAGTGGCTCAAAGGAGCAGCTGGGAGCACGCACTTTCAGCCAGCCGCTTTGATGGATTAGAAACTCTCCCAAAGCCTATCATAGTGAGGGCTCATAAAACTGCCTTCCAAACACTTTTGCCTGCACCACGCCTCTACTGAGAGACTGTGCAAATTGTTGCTGTACTAGTTTCAGAGATAATTAGGAAAGCATAAAGTCCAGGTTTCTCTCTCTTTCAGTGTCTCATACATGCACATGTAGGAAATTTTGGGACCAGCACTCCCGCAGTCCATTACCCTGTCTTTTGACAACAAACATTGCATGCTTCTGAAGACATGAACAAGATGGTCCCAAAATAATGGATCTTTAAAATTACTGGAGTAAGTTTATTGCAGCCCTCACTGTCTAAAGACAGGTTTATGCCTAGAAGTGAAATTGCAATCAATGAAAACCTCTGTTAAAGTTTACTGTTCTTCCTATTATGGATCTTGGTCATTTTGTTAGCTATTGAAAAGACGTATTTAAGAGTTCTGCTAAAATCCAAAGTGTCAGTAGTAGCATACAGCAATTAGATCAATGACTGCTCCTTGTGTGAAAAAAATCCAATTTTTTCCATTTAGGCACTTTGAGATTGCCAGTTTCTAAGCTTGTTGTGTGCTTTTCTAACCACGGATTAGTCGCTTGGGTAAAAACAAACTAATGGTTTGCCTCCTCTAAACTCCTTGTTATTGTTAAATATTTTTGACATGAGGTTTCTTATTCCCTTCCTTCAAAATGAAATAAAGTTCAGCCTTCTTCCCTTTTTCTGTCCCTGTACATGTTTATGTTGTTTCCCATTGCATGTTTTCACATTCCTTGTTTGCTCCCAGTGATTTTTGCAGCCTTTAGCCACAAATCATACTCATACTGAAGGTCATAAATCTCCTTATAGACACGTATAACACATATTTAGACAGTGTCCATACTCATAGAGGAAACATTTTTACTGCCTCCAAGAAAAGGATGTGGCAGAATGGGAAGGTGCAAGTAGGAGAGGGAATGAAACCAAGTGAGCTTCTGTAGTGATCAGAGCTAAAATGAACAATAAAAGTTTCCAAACTCCCTAGAGGCTTCAGGAAGCCCAGGTGCCTCCTCACAGGTTACATCAACCTTGCTACCTGTGCATTATTAGTAATGCTAATTATCAGCTCCAAAGCCTGATTTGCATTGTGGTTAAGTTCCACCCCAGTGAAATTTGGTATTAAATGTGCAGGGAATCCTAGAAGTAAATATGAGGTTTTTGTTTTTCCTTTTCTCACCTAAATTCCTTCCTTATTTTTTTTTTTACATCCACAGTATTTTTATGCAGCCCTTGATGCCTCAGAGTTCAACATGAACATTTGGTTTGTGGGAAAAATTATCTCTGCATTTCAGGTAGCTATTAACATCAATAGTGTATTTGTATATGTTACTGTTTAATCAGCTTTACCATGCAAAAATAGACAGTCATTTGCATTACCTTCACTTCAGAACCCAAATCTTTTTTATTCACAAAATCAGTCAGAGTAATACAGAGCATATTGCATTTTTCAGATAAAGAACGCCTCCATTAACAAGTTGCCCCATTAATGATTAAAGATAAGTTAGCATGCCTAACACATTGCTGCATTTATTTGGTAGAATTTAAACAATTAGTATGAATAATTCCAAGATTTTATTCTCCTTCATATTCTTATATGTACACATAACATCCATGATCAATTTTCTGTCATGTTGAAAGGGTAATTTAAAGGTTTGACATGATTCCTGGGCCAAAATGTTCTGTATTAAACTTTCTGAAATCAATTTGGGAACATTGAAAGAACTTTCATTCTTAATACAGGATCTTCTCCTGTTAATTGCACACTAGAAGATGTCAAACATTTATTTCTAAGTATTTGCCCAAAGCACTGTATTAACCCTTCCAAAGATAGAATTATGTGCATGTTGGTGACCACTTTAAAGTATTTAGGCTTCTCTAATTGTAACCTGAAAATGTGGTTCAGAAATTTTTGTTGTGTTTTTTTCTTTCTTCTCCCTCCCTCTTCAGTGTCTATCACGGCAAATGCTAGCAAACAAGATAAAAAAGCAGGTTTCCCATTATAGGACTTATGGCTTTGGGACTGCAAGGTGCACCAAGAGATAAGAATTCAGAATTTAAAAAGAGCATGATAAGGCTCTCTAAGACCATTTCACTCTCTGAAAGTACCTGTTCTAGGAGACCTTTTCTGGGTGTGCATTTTATTTATCAGAGCTGTGGTCAGTGAAACAGTGGCAATTGGCTGCTGCAACTAGACTGGAACCAGCAAAGAATACATCTGCAAAGAGCTGTTCACTGTGAGTCAAACTCTGGTGAACAAACTGTTGTAAGTACTCCTCTAATATGTGGACTGTGAGAGGGAAGGAGAGAATCAGAGCCTTTTAGATAGCAGTGCTTTTCCAGAATTAGGAATGCATTGTGAAAGTTCAGCCGTACACCAAATTACTTGTATGCTAAGTGAAGGATAGCGTTACTACAGTGCACCATTTGTAAAATGCTTAAATATGGATCAGAGTATGAATGTAAAAACCATGTACAGTCTAGGCTGCTTCCCACACATACACCAGAGCAAATAATGATGTGATTTGAGAGACATAATGACAATATTGTGCCTATAATGCATTTGCCCAAAGGTACACTTGTGAATATGTTTTCTATTCATTTCTGTTCTCTATTGCACATTTCCCTCAACTTAATTATTCCATTGATTGTAATTAAGCTCCCTCTAAGTCTGTGAGTGTGGAGTGCATTTTCAAAATAAATATGAGCAAGCTGCCTTGCTGCTGAAGCTTTTTTAAACTCTCTCAGTTCTATAAAATGCCTAACAGGCACTTTATATCTGAGAACACAAATGCATTTTAGAGACTTTCTATGACTTTATCCATTTCAAAAAGAGAGAGGAAAAATCTGCTGATTTACAAACAATTGAAATCAAACCTTTGGCAATTTTTTAATTTATTATTCTTATTATCAGTATAATATCAACACCTATTAAAATGTGAGCACTGCTACAGAGATTAATATTGGTTCACAGTAGTGGCTGAACAAACACACATTAAGAAACACTCCCTGCCCAAAAACAAGGCTTATACATCGATACCCTGGATGGGCCAAAGTGAAGAGCAGAAAGTGTGATAGTAACTAGATAGTAGCTGAACTAACTGTGTAACTAGATATATTTTTGGCATAAAACTGTAGTCTCAGTTTGCCACCTGTCTAACCATCTCAACATTGCAACCTATTTTCATAACCTGAAGAAATTCCTTGGATTCTCAAATGTTTATATAATATTGATCTGCCTCAACTGCACTATAGTACCCAATATCTGTTTTTGCCTCTCTCTCCCTCTCCCTACTTCCCCAAAGCCACAATCTGTGGCAGAAGAGCAAATGGTGTTGCAGTAGCTTTATAATATAAACAATAAATTATATGTATGTTTATTTGCTAATGCGATGAAGGTGCTGTAAGAAGCTTGCACGTAGTCTATTTTCATCTAGCTTAATTAATGACCACTGAGATTCCTTAATACCTCAGCATTACCATGTCCAGTATAGTGCATCAACATTATGTGACTGTAATATGTTCTAAAATAGGATAATTTGAAATCCATAGGTATTTAAAGATTTCTGGTGACAACGGATGCCAGATTTGAAACCAAAAAAAAAAAAGAAAAAAAAAAGAAAAATATTAAATTAGAAACAGCTAGCAAAATCTCATGTACACAATAGGGTATAGATTTGGATACAGTATATCATCAGATGAAACATAGCATATGCAAGACCATATTGTAGCAGGATGAAGTCATTTTCTTACATTAAGCACTTTTGTGTCTTCTTAATATATCCAAAATAGAATGGTTATCCAAAAACATATTATTACAAATAACTGATATTTTATGACTCTTAATAATTTGTTGAAACTGTTAATGAAATCTTTGCAATGCTATAATATTTTGGCTATAATATACCAGGTGGTATGGGGACAATGTCACTCTGAGTTCCCAGTTTAACTTCCCAAGTTTCGTACGTTCAGTGCTTAATTTCATAAAAACCGAGGTCTAAAATAGATCAGGTGAACTGCACCATGTGCATATTTCTCCATCAGCTCTCAAGGGAGCGCAGAGCAGCTGTCGATGCCCAGACTGTAGAGATCTAAAATTAAGCAAGATAGCTCCCATCCTTTACATCATTTGACTTGATCTTTTCTGGCCAATCAAGATGGCAACTGTGAGGACTTAGCTCTGCATTAAACCACATTAATATAGTGCAGAAAGAGGGATTTACAATAAAATAATAAGAAATATGTCTCATCATTTCATACTTGTTTGCAGAAGTACATGAAAGAATCAGAACATGCATTTCATTGCACCTCTGGTGAGAGAGATCAACTCATAGTTTGCTATGGATCTCTTCACTGTTCTCCTGCTGTTTATTTATTTCTGTTTAAAGTCTGAGTGGAGGAGGATATGATGCAGTATTACAGTTCTGCTCACTACTTGCCTCATACACTGAAGTTTCTGAAAGAGGAAAAGTAATGGCTCCTCAAGTGGTGATATTTTCACTGACTTTAAGCTTTAGTATTCCCAGAAAAATGCTCAACTTCTCTTTCTGTTGCAGCCAGGAAGAGTGAAGTATCACTGTTATCTGATAGATCACCTTGCACAAGTGGATCTTGTAGCAGGAAATGTAAGAGGAGCGGGGGTCACTGACCTGCAGTGACTTTGTGTCAAGATGGAACAGTAAATAAATTGCCCACCCTCAGTGTTTAGCATTTCTGGGATGATGCGGGAAAGGTAACCAAATTTATGGTGGCAGATGTAGCATACATCACTGTTTCAGCACAAACATTAAGTATTTTGCAGTCCATATGGTAAGCAATGTAACAGCTTAGATGAGCTGATGTTGATGGTTTGCATTCACTATGCCATGGTGTCTTACAGATTTGCTCATAATTATATGTTTCTTTACTTGGATCAATTTGTGGATAGATATAGAGAATAAGCAGTGATTCTATGTTGTGATAAGTCTAAGGTGTTTTATTTCTGTACTGTCTTCAGCTGGGATGGAGGCAGGTTTCTTCTCAGCAGCCTATACAGTGCTGTGTTTCAGATTTGTGGCTAAAACAGTACTGATAACACACCAATGTTTTGGCTATTGCTGGACAGTGCTTGCACATTGCCAACATGTTCTCTTTTTCCCACTCTGTCTCCCAGCAAGTAAACTGGGAGATGGTAATAAGTTATGAGGATACAGAGCTGGGACAGCTGATGCAAACTGTGCATAGAGGTATCGCATACCTTATGACATCAGAAATAAACGACTGAAGTAAAGAAAGAAGAAGGGGAACTTTCAGTGTAACCATTAATCAGAGCCTGGCTCGGCATCAGTCCTCTGGAGGCAGGTGGTGAGGGATTTCTTTTTGCCAGCTGGTTCTTTTGCTCTTTACTTGGCCTATTGAACTGGTTTTATCTTAACCTACACGCTTTCTCCCTTTTTGTTCTTGCTGTTCTCTCCCCTGCCCCTTTGCACGTGCTGTGGATACGCCATGTTTTCTTTTATTTGGACAATTACTTCAGAAGTCTCAAGTGACCAGCTTGGGCAACTCCTGCATGATACCATGGCAGTCAGGAGCAATTTGAATCCCTGTAGGATCACTTGCACCAGCAGGGCCAGATACTGCTCCAAATGCCATCACTGCTGAAGCTCCTTTCTGCTTTGGTTCTCAGTAGGTTTCAGAAACAAGACAAAAGTGGATCATATCCTGAACACTCAAACCCTGGCTAGAGTCCAAAGTGAATGGCAAGAAGGTGGGCTTGCAAATCTGCGCCTTTGTCTAGCTGTAATTATTTCGCAGTGGTGCCTGCACTGATTGAAAGGAGGAATAAGATGTAGCTACAAACAGGATCTCTGCACACTTTTTTACCAGAGTCTGTCCTCTAACATTATTTAATTTTCTGTGGGATTTATCGGTTTGCCACTCTTTAATCCCTTCAATATGGAATACACTGATTTTGTACAGTACTAATTTTCATCGTGTTTAATTAAACCAAATATTTTACAACAGTAAATTCACTGTGTCAATATGGTTACTTTAATCAGCTGTACATATAATCTCATCAAAAGCAATACCAAATTTATTCAAAAATACCCAGTTTCATTGAAACAATATTCCCTCGTGTTCAGTATTTCTTCAATTCTTTATTGATCATATCAGTGTCAACTCCATTAGGATTTTTCCTATGATAATTTTATGGTGACCATTTCAACACTTCCCCAGGAATCCCATTTGCTATATTTTTCAATTATTGATGAGTTGTTGGTTTTTTGTTTTTTTTTTATGTCTTGAAATATTCTGTCTTTTAATATTTGTCACAAATTGATGTCAAGACTTTAACAGGTCCACTGATCATTTTAAAAGAATTCAAGCACAAGTTGTTTCATTCTGAGAGTACCTTTAAATATGACACTTTTGGCCTGATATTATTCTAACTGACAATAAAAAAGATTAAATATTTCATTAGAATAATTTCTTGGATATGGGCATGAGATAGATAAGTCTGTCAAATATAAAACATATAAGTCTATTTTATCAAGACATTTCTAAGTTTTTCCAGTAGTTACCTTACCTTGTTTTCTCTAAAAAAACACTGTAGAGAAGTAACTGGTGAATACTTCAGACTTTCTTCTACTGTCACACATAAGTTAACATCTTTTTCTTGGGCTTGCACCTGTATGACATATCATGCACTCTTGTATATTTAAACATCTTTTCTCACTGTATTTGTGAAGAACTCAGTGAGAAGGGTGTAAGGGTAGAAAACCCTCAGAATACTTAATGATAAAGGCCTTAAAATCAGTTGATGGCATCTTGTTTTCATGAGCCCTGGGCATGCAACTGCTTCTTCCTCTGCTTCTTCATCAGATCATATCCTCATCCGTTTACATCATAATTCTTTCATGCCAAACTTTCCCTATGCTTATCCATGGTGTGCATTCTAACCTATTGATTTATTCTGATTGTTTTCACAAATTCTCTGTTTTCATTTCAAGAACAATTCAAATATTTTTTCAGCTTTTTTGTCAAGCTTGACTATTTTTAGCAAAAAGTAGCTTTTGTGATAGCTGAATTGTGCTCTAGGGTAAAGGTTCATCATCTACTGCTTCTGCATGAAGTGCCCAATTATCATTCACAAGTGTCTCTCATTATTTTTTTTTGTTTTGAGATTGTGCTTATTCTTTTCAGTCTGTAAAACTGACCATTCAAAAGAACAAGGTATCAGTATTACAGGGCAGAACGAGTATTTTGTATAGCAACAGCAAAATAAGTCCATAAGAACCACCAGACTTCAGAGCAAGGGGCAAGTCCTGCTCAGATCTACTATAGAATTACTCTGAGCTTGTTTCACTAGTTTTTCATTTGGAAAGTTTTAAATTTCATTGCTTAGGAATCAATTTTTTTTCTAAAAAATAAACCAAAAAACAAATAACAAAACCCTAAAATTTTCTGTGACCTGGGATCAAATTCTCCTCTCCTGGGTCAAACTCTGCTATGACCAGGCAACTTTTCTCCGCAGGGGTCACATAAAAGGAGTTTCTGCTCTGTAACAAGAATTTGCTGCCTAAAACTAATTTTAATCAATATGTTCCTCGGTGATTTATCAGTCTTAATACTACTCTATACATTTTCTACTTCCTATCCTTTTAAAATTTTGATTACTTTGGAGGTGAGAATACCTGTACACATTTCATAAATTCCCAGCCACTCAGATATTGTTTTAAAAATGAGTACTTCTTATTCATCTTGTTTATTAGTAGGTCTCCTAGCTAGTCCTAATTTAGAGACCACATTGAGAAAGATCTTATTTCTCCGTATCCTGATACCTAGATTCTTTTTAAACAATGTATTTCATATACCCAAGAGCAAAAGATTGCATATTATTTCACAGTTCTTTGAAAGTCACTGCAAGCTTTCTTAAAATAAATTTTAATTTGCTAGGAATTGGTTTAGATTAAAACCTCCAATATTGTTATATATTAGAAAAGGAGAAGTGAAACTGAACAAATTAATTCACGCTCTGCAACAAAAAAAAAAATAATGGTGTTATTAATATTGATAATTGAAACTATTATAATGCATTACAGTTATAGCAATCAAACTGGCAATCTGGAATAGCTATTACATTTTTAACATTCATGAACAATGATGTAGATGTTGGTTCCCTAGTTATTAACTCTGCAGAAACACTATCCCCTCTTCAGAATTTAGCATATTTTTTTCAGCTGTAAATTAAGGAAGAAAGCAATATAGCAACTGTTTTTACAATGCAGAATTTAAATGTGTGAATAGTCTAGTAGGAAGAAGTGACCAAATCAAAATTTAAGTGAACACATTACTATGACAAGTCTGCTCGGTTCACTATACATCTCCCAGTGGATCACTTCAGAATCTTTTTTTTTTTTTTCAAATGGATTGCTACATTGAGAAAGAATTTTGAAATATTTTTAATGTTTTGCATGCTTGGTCTTCACAAGACTGAGAGTCTGGACAAATCCAATTGCAGATAATCTTTTTGAATATAGGCCAGTGGATTACTTAAACACATAGTTTTAATAGTGTGTGTTTAAATAGTTTATCTCCTCCTGAAATAAAGGAACAAGTCTTACAATCTAACAGTGTATTATTTTTATAAGAATTTTGTTTTATCAGTTTCAGTCTTGCTGCCTGTCAGTTTTCCTTGTTTATTTATATGGGGGGGGCATGAAAAACACTGATTTAAATGCTAAAATAGCATACAGAAGTTAGAAAGGGCCCGAGAAGGAGGTGAATATTTAGTGTAAGTCTTCCTTCACTTGAAACCTTCCTCTTAAATCTCATCTTAAAAGACAGCCCAAGGGTCTGTCAATAATGTGTATTTCATTGCAGAATAAAATTAAGAAGGAATTAAGAAGAGTACATCTCACCTACCCACAGAATCAGCTGAAATAAAAAGGAACTTCACTTGGAATTTTGAATGTGTTTCAAAAGTCAATTATCTCTGATAGGATCTAAATGACTGTTAATAACTATGGACTTCTGAAAATCTGGATGTTATGGCCTGCACTTTGCACTGAATCTCCAGAGGTTATTTGACTTATATTCACCCAATTTTCTGCATATCCAGAAATGTTTCTCTCTTTCCACATCCATCTGTATCTTCCTTTTACAGATAAGAAGACAAAGGAAGCTCCCAAATTCTGTTAAGACTCAGAACTTGTACATAGACAATACTCCCACTGAGGGATCACAGACTCTGGAATTTTCTCTATGCATCATCCTAAATAAGCTCTTGAAATTCTGAAGGAGCTAGCATGTGTTATACAGGACCCCTTGCTATCCTCTTGAGAGGCTGGGGAGGTCCCTGCTGATGGGAATCCAGCCAGTGTTATTCCCATCTACAAGAAGAGTGTGAAGAAAGACCCAGGGGTAGCCTGGTCTGATCTGCTCCATTCTGTTCTGTTCTAGTCTAGTTTGGGATGAATTGCAATACTTCAGATTTAAGCACTGCTTAAAGATAGAAAGCTGGGGTCAAAAGGGGGAGGTGGTTGGAGACAGAAAGAAAAAAAAGAGGTTGAAAAAAGTATATGAATGGATTGCTGTGAAGTTAAGATTTGATAACCAAATTGCCTTTCAATCTTCCATTGACATGCATCTCAGTTCTAATAATGTAGGGTGTTAATTTCTGCAAAATTAAGCACAGGACATCTCCCATAGGGCTTTGCAAAATATTCTTGTGGTGTGTCAGAGGCAAAATTTTTCTTTGTCCTGTCAGAACTTTCTTCAGTGCATTCTTAATCTTAGAAACTTGATTTAAGCACTACTGTTGTGCACATCTCCTCACAGGGGATCCAAGATGGCCAAGAACTGTTCACTTCCAGGAACAGAAACCAGTTTCTGTGAAGCTCAGCACCCAACACAGGGTTATGAACAAGTATTTCATCAAGGAATTCTCCCACTTCTAGGCACAACAGTAGTCAGGAACAAAATGTGAAAAATTATGATATTATGGTTAATGTCAATATTTAGAAAAGATTGAGAACTGAATTCTTCTGCCCTGTTGAACTCCTAGCAAAGTCGACATTCATACTTCATAGGGGAAAACAATTTTCACAAATTGCAAGTCAAGCATAATAAAGATTGATTTAAAAGACCTGACATTCTTACTCCCATTCCTTTTACTTCTCACTCTTTGTTGATGTTCTTAATAATAAAGGTAAAACCAGACACATCCATGTACAAAGATTTGTTTCTTTTAATCTTGTTTAAATTTAGACCTCTAAAAATATTCATACAGCTATAAAAATGCATCCTGCTATCATTTAGACATTTTTATACCAGTGTAAATCAGCTGACTACATGGGTGTTATTACCTATTTCTATTTGAATAAAAGAGATAAAAACCAGGGTTGTAGTTTCCTACAATGGCATGCAATGCCCTATGTTTGTGAGTAGGAGACTGAGAAAATCAGCAAATATTTCTCACTTTAAAGTACGCTTTTTAGATGGTAAAACAGATTTACACATATAAATATACATTCAGGTAACATACTGTACTAGCCATAGAATAGCTGTAATAAAATAAAATCTTGTATTGAATTCTATCTCATATATATCTCATATATGTAGGGTAGGTTTTAATCAGTTTGGGAGACTTCCTATTTTTTTTATAACCTTGCTACAGAAGCATCTTGATTTTCTTTTATCAGATGTTTGTGAAGTTCAGCATGAAACATACCACTTTAAAGGAATAAGTATCAATATCCACTAGCTATAATTTCAAATTACTTACTATAATGAGGTGATTACTATCCAGGTTTAGAAGCAGAACAGTTGACAACAAAGTTCTCTTTTTAGTACTTTACTCTCAAATGGAGATGACAGAAAAAAAGATAAAAGTCTGGTTTTCTGGAGAAGTTTTATGGTTTAACAGATTCACAGTAAATAAGTTAGGGTTTCCTTTGCTAGCTCTGCTCCTATCCTCCTGATACTGAGCAATTCAATTACCTGAATTTTTTTACCGGCTAAAAATCTTCACTGTCATATCTATATATATTTAAACTTTTACATAGTAGGACCTGTCCTTTACTTTACCTGTCACTGACCTCTGCTCCTCTGCTGTAGTGGCAGCAGAAACAGCAACAGCAAGGGCTGTAATACTCTATTGACTCAAATATACTGTCAGTGTTGCAATCAACTTCAGTGCAGTCAGCAACCTTTGTCCAAACAAATGAATCTCCAGGTTTGAAGCATTTCTCATTATCCATGCACACGGCCATTAATTTGTTATGCAGCAGATTCCGAATGAGGGAATGAGCTGTGTTGCTGGTTTTTATATGACTTAGTTTTCATTACAGTAACAGTGACTGATAGAATTATTCCCTTATCTACAAAAACACAAGCAGATTTATGCAATATTAATATCTACAGCTAAGTCCAGGCAGGTAGCTCAGCAGAAGAGTCCAAACATTCTCATGCAGCTCTAGTTATCCAGAGGTTTAGAACATCCCTTCACTGTCAACAGCAACCATAAAGGTAACATATAATGCTTAAATTACATTTAAACATTTACAGACAATAAAAACTGGATTTCCTGACCAATGTACACCAACCAAAGTAATAAATTCCTGGAAATTCAAGCTAGTTCTTTGTTTTTGCTCTTGCTGCTTTGTATTATCCCCACACTGTAAACCAGCCAGGCAACCTGCTTACTGAAGCCCATGCTCTGTCTTGACCCTCTGCATTTTTCACCAAGACCCATAACCCTCTGGCACTAGGAATCAGCTGCAACTGCACTCTCTGTAGAGTGGTGCCATCACAGTACTTTTCCAGTGATGTAAGGAAAATTCCATAAAGACCTCAATAAGCTTTTCTGAGTTCATCCACCTACTTTTGATTTCTCAGCTCTCCTTGGTGTTAAATTTGTCTTTCTTAACTTCATCCTTCTATACCATCCCATTTCTTCCCATTCCGTAGCACAAAATCAATTTTTTAAATGCTTACATGATGCTTGCAATAGCTCTGTTTATCCTTACTCACAGCTCCAGCTAACACCATGAACATAGCAGCATTTACATAACTGTACCTTACATATTGAAAAAACAAATGTTTTAAATAATTGTGGGCAAGATTGATTGGATGGGGGAAAAAAAAAAGAAAAAGCCAAAATTCTCATGATGGATTTGAGAGAAGTGGAAAAAACATCATTTTTTGTATCAGTTTTGGATGTTATACTAAAGAATTATATAAGAAGTAATAAAACATACTTATCTACTTGTCAGTCTGGGTGCTCCCGATGTTCTCAAATGCTTTTTCTATCTGTGGTTTTAGGAATTTCACAGTACTTCAGAAATAATTTTCAGTATGAGATATAACTGTGCAATACAGGACATGCTCTTTTGTGTTTATTTTACCTTTTACAAGGTGATTGACATTTTTGGGGAGGGGTGTCAAATCATTAGTAAATACTTTTTCTTTGTTAGCAATATTCTAATAGCTAATAAATTATACTGTTCTTGTCATGTATACTGGGGTTCTCTTAAGCATCTGTTGTGCTGTGTGCAAACTCATACACAAATTTATACAAAACTCTCCTGCAATTTCTTCAAGAACCCCAACAAACAAACACATGATACCTTCCACTTTGTCTAATAGGGCCAGAGATATCTGGCCTCATTTTAGATATTCAGTAGATATCCAGTAGCTGTCTAGGACAAATCTCGTTCCGGAACTCTAGCTAATGGGGAAAGATAAATAAATTCACTTTCACTTATACTTTCTAATAAATTAAGTACTAGTGCCTTTTATGACTGATAAATTTGCTGGAAGCTTCTGATATATGTCCTATCAACTAAAGTTTTCTCTTTTCCATTCCTTCACACATGTATAGTTTTTTTTTTTATTGAATCAAATGGTGAATATTTTATGCAAAATTAGTATTTTCTTTCATAGATCATTTCTTGATGATATATCCTTTCTTGATTTTCCTGGATAAGTGTTCTAATCTCAGTATAGTTGTCAAACATCAGTACTTTCAATAATTTCACACATTATTGCTAAACAACTGTGATTTCAAATCTTTCTTAATGTTATATCAATTCATATATTTTTATCCTTTATCATAAATAGCACAGCAGTCAAATAAAAAAAAAAGTCAAAGCATTGATAGAAATCTAAAAAGAAATAGTGTAGTATTTCACTTCACCAACTTTTTGGTAATAATAGCATCTGTTTTATAAGTTTAGGTTTTTTTCAGGTAACCTATATGAGTATTACTTAGCATATCCATCAAGGCCTTTTATCTATTCCTTTGCCAAGGAACAAGGAAAGAAGCAGGCAGAGTGTTTAAAACTTGAGAAAATGAAAATATCTCTTCAAAGACTTTTATCTTATTACTTATGTAGTACCACAAAGTAGATCTATTTTCTTCAGGAAAGTAATTTTTTTTTTAAGTCACTACTGAAAGACACAAGGTTGTGTGCCACTTAGTAGGGTTTTTGAGGACGGGAGAATTAATACTTTTTGCAAATCCTAGTGTAGCTTTAACTATTGGTCAGTGCTGATTTTGACATTGAGTAATGTTTATTTAAAAAAAAAGCCCACAAAAATTTCTTTAAATACATTGGACAATAAGTGCACCCACTGATGTACCTTCTGCTGTGAGGGAGAACATTTAGCCCTTCTGCATTCATACACTGACAAAATGCACAGTAACACTCTGAATTTTGTCCACTTACTAATGGACAACCTCTGCATTGATAGGAGCTTTTTGTGATTTATTCAACTGAGTTAATCAATCCTCCCATTAGCTTGGTACTTAACATCAAGCTGTTCCGGTTTAAAATAAGAAGGGGAGAGACATAATGCCACATATTGGAACAAGTTGAAAAGAACCCAAACAAACAAAAAAAATCATAAAATCAACTCTCATTCTGCCTATACCCAAGAAAGGGATAAGAAGTTATCTGAAAAGCAAGCTGTTCAAAAATCACATTGCCTGAACACTATCTGAATGATCTTTTAAAATAATTTCTGAAAACATATGAAAGCCAGCGCTCTTTGCATGTGTTACTAAATTTTTTTATTTGGTCTTCCTACTATATTGAGACATCAGTAAACTGTACCTGTGGATGTTTCAGGGCATTGTGACTGTCATCTTATGCAGAAAGAGTAAATCAGAGCTACTTCTCTGTTGGCACTGACACAGATAGGAAAGCTATCTTCATAAATAAAGTGTGCCAATATCCGAAACAATAACAAAAATCTGTTAACTGACAGGAACAGGAAGTTTTGAAGAATAATCTGCACATCTGCTAGCATCCTTTAAAATAAATGTTGGCTTCTATCAGCAAGAGAAAGAAGGTGCTCAAATAAAAAGATAAAGAGTGTGTGAAAAAATCAGTGAAAACTAACTTCTCAGTTTTCTGACTGCAATTGGAAATATTTATATTCTTTTTTGGGGTAGGAAATAGGAACATTAATTACACCATAATATGGACAAGTCACTTTACAAAAACAGAAATATAGTCCTGAATTAAAGCTCCTGTGCTTCTGTTATAAGCATGAGAAAATCAAGAAAGGAATCAGATATAAAATTGACCAGTCTGATATGCAATAAAGATTTCTTCTTGGTCATAATTAATGGTAATTTTATTATTACTGTGATTTAATTAAAATTAAATGGAATTTTAGTTATCGATTTCATCATCATCATCATCATCATCATCATCATCATCATCATCATCATCATCTTATTTTAACCCTACATGTCCATTGAACAGTCAAGAATCTGAACTTGGTTATCAAGAGCCTCTTATAATCTACATGGGAAAGATTAATTCTGTTATTTTCAAAAATAGTCCTTCTAAGAACTTTCAAAGAAGCTGGAGGTGTTCATAGACCATTCTTTCAGGTTGGGATGATGCAGATCCAACTTCTGGAAGGGTTGCTCCAGAACTAAGAAAGGCTACTCCATACTTACACAGATTTTTTGTTCTTTCCCTGCACACAACCATTATTGGCACACCCAGAGCCAACCACTGCTGGCAAAAGGATACGGACATTTTGTTGGACTTAAAATAGCTGGTTTTATCTTCTATGATAGTTATTCTTCAATAGAAAAATGTGAATTTTAAGATCTCTTCCAAAGACCCTTGTGTTAAGGGACAGATAAATTTTCATATAACTACTTTTTGGTAGGTTCAAAAATGAATTTATAAACTTTTCTAATTTTCTAAACTCTAAGTTTCTAATTTCTCATTTCAGATGATACGAATATAAATGAAGGGAGAAGATCTCTTTGAACAATTTCCTATATTTTTATCAGCTCTCCTGGCGCTGAAACAGCTTTGGAGGGAGCAGCTGGGTCAGGGCCTATGCTAAACCAGGAACAATCAAGTAAATGCTTGTTTTGGTCTGCTTATATAAGTCCTTTTGAACTGGAAATTACTTGAATGTGATAGAATAATAGGTTCTACCTAGAAAGAATTTGACATATTAGAATCATGGATTATGCTCAGTTGGAAGGGATCCATCAAGATCATTGCGTCCCGCTCCTGACCCTGCACAGCTCCATCCCCAAGAGTCACACCATGTGCCTGACAACATTGGCCAAACACTTCCTGAACTCTGCCAGGCTGGTGCTGTGACCACTGCCCTAGGGAGCCGCTTCCAGTGCCCAACCACCCTCTGGGGGAAGAACCTTTTTCTAATATCCAGCCTAAATCTCCCCTGACCCAGCTTCAGGCCATTCCCTTGGGCCCTGTCTCTGGTGACCAAAAAAACGAGATCAGTACCTGCCCCTCCACTTCTCCTCATGAGGATGTTGAAGAGCACAGTGAGGTCTCCCCTCAATCTCCTCTTCTCCAGGCACAAAAAAAAAGTCACAATATGTGTATGTGATGGTTTAGCTTGGCCCAGGTTTTTCTAGTGGGGGGGGGCCACAAAGGTGGCTCCTCTGTGAAGCTTCTCGAAGCCTTCACCATGTCCAGCTCTGAGGTGATGGACATGCTGCTGGCCAAGCCTGGGCCAATTAGAGGTGTTGGTTACGCCTTTGTGAAAACACATTTAAGAAGAAATCAAAACAATGGGTGCACGCACTTTTCCTTAGCCAGAGGAGGAGGAGTAGGTGAGAGTATGTGAGGGAAAACAACATGGAGAGACCAAGGTCAGTGGAGAAGGAGGGGGAGGGGGAGCTCCAGGCGCCGGAGCTCTGCAGCCTCTGCAGGCCGTGGTGAGGCCATGGTGAAGCAGGGGGTGCCCCTGCAGCCCATGGGGGCCCACGGGAAATGCTGAGATCCACTCGCCCATGCCGAAGCGAGAGGATGCCCTGCAGGAGGTCATGGTCCAGAGGGAGTCCTAGTGGAGAAACAGGCCTTGACTTGCACCCTGAGACTGAACTGAGTGCCCCACATGGAGTGGGTGGGTGCCNNNNGACACCATCACGTGCAGCAGTGTCAGGCAGGCAGCGGCAAGTGAGACCCATGGCTACGCAGAGGAAAAAAAGCCTCTCCCCGGGCAGGGGAAGAAGATCTGGGTGATGAACTGACCTAACCCCCTCCATGCCTTGTTCCCTTGTGCAGCTGCTGGGAAGGAGGGAGGGGGGTGAGCGGAGAAATGATGTCTTTGAAGGGTTTATTTTACTTCTCATTTACTCCTCTGACTCTGTTAGTAATAAATTAGATCATTTTGCAACCTAAGTTAGTCCTGTTATGCCCATTTGAGTGCATCTTCTCCCGGGTTTCCTTATCTCAGCTCATGAGCCCTGGATGTGGGTGTGCTAATAGGGGGGGCGTGGCATTTGGCCAGGCTTAAACCATGACAATGTATCAAAAGGTAAATTAAGAGGGTATTCATAAACTTGTGGTTTTTTTCTGTGAGGTCTTAAGATGGCTAACTGCTGAAATCTATCCAGGATCAGAGGTGAAAATATGTCCATTTTTTGAGAATGTGGTCAATAATTTTCTGAAAGGCCAATTTTATATTATTGGTTCAATGGAATCTAAGCAAGACCAAGGAATGTTATTACTGAAACAAACATTCAGAAAAAAACACAAACTATTTGAAATAACAAGAGTTGAGTCTTTGAAGTTTGCAAGATTTCATTTAAAACTCTTCATTTTTCCTTCCTTTATAAATTAAAAAAGCCAAACTATTATAAAAGCCAAAATCAAACTACTTCTATTTTATGAATATAATCCTCTTATATTGACCCAAGCTGAATTATTTCTGAATATTTCGTTTCATAACAGATTTTATATATAGTTACATTTTTATGATGTAAGGGGGAAAAACCATCAAAATGAAGAAATTAGCTGTGTGATGGGAACTTGGTTATAGTCAGTTCTACTGCTTACAGTCCTTTTTCTCCACCTGGCCAAGCTCTTGATCAGGACCAAATTAAAAACTGTGTCGCCCTATACCCTACTAGACTCCTCTCACAGTATTCCAGCTCTGAGTAAAGGATTAACATTTCCTGGAGGCAGGTCTTCAAGGTTCCCCTTTAGAATCCATGGGCCACCGTTTCTTACTCTGTCAGAAGAGATAAGTATTTAGGTGTTGCTTCAATTCTCTGAGAATACAGTAATGACAAGGGTATTTCTTCTGAGCTAAATATCAATATCTAAATGTTCTGTCTAGTTATTTTTTCATAGAAACTTGATCCAATTCAGGTCCCAGTTCAGAAGATCTACCTCAGAAGTGGCTGCAATAGGAAATGGATGATGTTCTCTCTTTCATTTGAACCACTGAGTGAATGTATAGATACTGAGAAGCAGAGAAGAGATAAACTATCTTATTGCTAGTCATCCTTTGTCCCATTTGTGACATGGACACATTCAACGTACCTTGAGGTCTAATGGTAGTAGATGGATGAGAGTTACTGGCAGTTACTCTCTGGCATATTTACAAAAAATCTTTGTTTAACAAAGCTATATTCATTCCTTTTTGCGGATATTTTTATGAATAACTTGGACACCACAGTTGCAGTAAATAGTGTAAGGTGGAGCTCCAGCTGTTTAGTATGTGTTGGATTTGTGCAGGTCCATTTTCTTAACTGACCTGCAGCACATCTGGCTGTTGCTTGCTTGATTAACCATGCTTATTATGCCAATGAGAAGCATGGCTGAGAGAAGTCAGAAAAATCAGAACACAGCAGTTCACAAAATACCACAGAAAAAAACAACACAGAAACAAAGTGGCGCTCCAGAATCTGGCAATTCCAAACCAAGAGGCATCTACAATTCGAAGCAAAAGTACCAGAACCTGGGGGTCCTTTTGGACACCCAGCTGAACATAAGATAGCAATGCAGCAATGTACCCTCACCACAAAGAAGGCTGAAAATATCCTGGGTTACATTAGGCAAAATATTGCCAGCAGTTTGAGGCAGGTGATCCTTTCCCTGTACTCAACATTGGTGAGCCCACACCTTGAATGTTATGACCAGTTTTGGGAGAGAGGCATAGACATACCAAAGAGAGTCCAAGAAAAATCCACAAAGATGATCAAGGAAAGAAGGGAGGAAGGAAGGAGAGAGGAAAGACCTTGACTGCCACCTAAATTCATTGGACCTCTGCTTTTTTGATCATAATATTCCTTTTGCACCAATCTTTGCCCTTCTGGTTGTATCCAGGTATGTCCTGGACTCAATGAATTTGCATCTTGCACATGATCTTGGATGTCAGAAGCCGGACATCTCTCTCTTAAATTCATGGCAAGAGTTTAATCTTCTTCACATGCATAACAAAGCCACATAGGATTGCACTTCTCAGAAATGCAGTTACAAGTGCAGGCAATAGAGCTCAACTTCTGTATAATTTCACTTGTACCTTCCATCATAAGAGGGAATTGCTGGTTTCCTCTGTATGCTGAATTAATTTTCTAGTAAATTACATTGGCAACACTGAAAAACGTTTCCAGGATTAGGGGATTAATTGGGGGTATCCCCAACCAAGGGTATTGAATTTACCTCTTATGTACTCCCCCAGGCCCTTAGTCCTGTTCTTCTTCAGTAGAAGATCTACACTCTGAGTAAATCACTGAAGCCAAGTCTCTGAACTTTGACCAGTCTTTAAGCATTAAACTGATGTGCAGATTGTGAGCACTGCCAGTATTTTTCAAAATCATGCCTATGCTCAATTATTTCCTACTGCCTTCTGACTTGGTTGATATATCTCTCATAGGAGGCAAACTAACTCTATAAACAAAAAAGTGGGTTTTATCCTGAGAAGTTATTTTAAAAATTGTTAAAACTACCCTTATTACAGAAATATTTATAATTCTAAGTTACTTTTAATTATATGACCTACCAATTCTTTGCAAGTGTGTGTTAATTGTAATAGATTTTACTTGTTTATTTCAATGTAGGTTCAAATGTTTAAATTTCAACTAAACTGAATTAATGAATGAATTTATTCACCATGAAGGACACATGAAGCAATTGCATGGGGGCAAAACGGAGCTGTGTTCCATCCAAGACTCCACTTCATCCACACTCCCGCTGTGGAACTGATTCCTTCATGTCCCCAGACTGAGTAGTGCAGGCCAGAAGTCTTCAGATTTTCTGTTTTCTGTGTTGAAGTGAACACTTTCAAACTCTGTATTAATGAATACAGAAATTCAGACTGTAATTTACTGTAGGTTTGATTATAGACTCACTTTACTGATTGATGCAGAATGAATCCTTTCAAGATACAAAACTCAATAAAATTAGAAAAAAAATCAGTCATGAGGAAGGCATACCAAAATCTTCGTAGTGAAACATATGTTTGGTAATAAAATAACAAGTTTAATTTCAAAACACCAGAGATGAATATCTTTACCTTTGAGGACAATGTCAGGAAAAATAAGGAAAAAAATGTCTTCTAATTTTAATTTTGATTTTCAAAAATTAGAGCATTTTTATTTCAAATTTTCATCTTTTATTCATATATAAAATGAAATACATTTTATTGATTCCTCCCCTTTTTTCTTTATACTGTCTTTCACAGTAACTTCTCAACATTTTTCTGTCTTTTGCCAAAATCTACATGGTAAAAATAGGCACAAAAACAGTTCCAGACATCTCAGATTCTAATGGATCTACAGATAATACAGAAAATTCATTTTTGTGACAGTGATTAAAATTATGATTATTTTATTAGAAACATGAAAATGTATTGGAAAATCCTAAAAGGAAAGAAGTATGAAAGGAACTTTGGAACAATTTTCTAAAATAATATCCATTATTCACAGCTTTTTCAGTAAGTTGTTAATTATTCTTTGCAGCCTGAAAGTCACGTATTTTTCAAGCGTTTAAGTGTGAAAGGGTACAGATAAATCAGCAGGTGCCTCTTTGCTTTTCCAATAATATAAATAGCTTTAGAAATCCACCTATGCATCCCAGGGACCTTCTCAATTTTTTGAACATTCAGACCGTATCAGTTTTGACGTATGTTTGAAGAATGGGCAAAGGTTAGGGCTTGTTCCTATTTCATCTGAGTTAGTTTGGCCATGATGATTCAGAAGGAACTCATTCGTTCCCATGGCAATACGGTGAATTCTGTAAAACTCTGCTTCTGTCATTGCAAATAAAGCAATTTTTTTGGTGAAAATATATCAGTTGAAAGAAAATATCAGGTAACAGACAAACCTAAGGTCCTTGAAGATAAATAATTAATTTCAAAGGGATTTGCAAGTAATTCGTAAACTGAAAATAGGTCAGTAGAAATCTGAGAGGACTTCAGTATGAAAAAGTGCAGAGGAACTCCAGATAGGAATACTTTATAAAACAAGAATTTGAAAAGTTGTCTTTTGGGACAGGTTCTGTCATGTGGCCTCCTTTGGGTATCATGAAGGGTTCTTCAAGCCAAACCCAAAGAGCTACCAAAGTAACAGCAAGTGACGTCTTTGCACCTCCAGCTCCTCAAAGCTGGGAGACCATTCCCCAAAGTTCATCCTGGTAGGGCGTTAGAGAAAGAAGGACACATCTCTACAAGGGTGGCCTGTCAGGGAGCATGAATCTTCTCAAAGATGGCAGGAATAGGCTCTTTGGTAGGAGACTCAGGATGGGCATTTCTTTCCCTATAGCTCTTCCTGACAGCACTACAGGGCATTACCCAGGTCATTACACCAAGAATTAAGGCATTGGCAATCCAATTAGAAATAAAAATCAAAAAAAAAAAAAAAGTTTTTTAGGAAAGCATGAACTTTTCCTTACAGTATTCCATTTTGTCTACAGTTGCCATGGAACTTCAAGATGTTAGTACAGTCATGAATCTAGTTCTCTGTTATCTCTTTATTCATACCCCCATGGTAAAAAGAAACCAACAAACAGATCCAAACAAAGCACACAATCAAACCAAAAAACAAAAAACAAACAAAAAAAACCAAACTCAAATTTTAAATTGTCACAAATCACATCAAAACAAAAAGGTCAAGACTTAATTGCAAAGATCAGCAAGTCTACCAGTTAACCCTGGAATATCACAGCTATGATTTCATAGGAGTAAAATGAATTTTCACTGTATAAAGTGTGGATTTATTAACAGAGTCTTTCTTATTCTAAAGAAAATACAAATAATTGCATCAATTAGAATAAAACTTTGCCAAATAATTTTTCTTCCAATACAACAAAAACATCTTAGTGGAAAAGCAAAATATACAGGGTTGTGTTTAGGCGGAATGTCTTTTGACCACCCAAGCAAAAACAGAAATAAGTTTATTTCACTGAACGTGATTTAGCACGGATGTTAGTCTGTTACCTGCTTTGTTTCTTAGAATAAGTGTCTCACTACACGCACAGAATATGCCTTCACCATTTTCTTAATACCTAGCTAATGACATAATCAAAACAATTACCATCTCTCTCATTAATTTTATCTGAATATTTATGTTTCAGTCCCTGGTGCTTGATTTCTGTTTACTGTTTCAAGCATATGTAGAACCATAAAATCATAGCGTCATTGGAGCATAGAATGGTTTGGGTTGGAAGGGACATTAAAGATCATCTGTTCAAACTCCCCTGCCATTTACAGGGACATCTTTCACTAGACCAGGTTGCTCAAAGCCCTGTCCAACGTGTCCTGGAACACTTCCAGAGTTGGAGCATCCACAGCTTCTCTGGGCAGCTTGTGCCAGTGCCTCACCACCCTCACAATAAAGAATTTCTTCCTTATATATAAATATAAACCTACTCTCTTTCAGTTTGAATCCATTCCCCTTTGTCCTGTCACTACATGCCTTTTGTAAAAAAGTGTCTCTCCATCTTTCTTGTTGCCTTCAGGTAGTAGAAGGCTACAATTAGCCATCCTGAAGCCTCTTCTTCAGTCTGAAAAAAACCAATTGTCTCAGCCTTTTCTCGTAGAAGAGGTGTTCCATCATTTTAGTCATCTTGGCTGCCCTCCCTTGGACACTCTCCAAGGTCTATGTCCTTCCTGTGCTGGGCACCCCAGAGTTGGATGCAGTACTCCTGTTGGGGTCTCACCAGAGCAGAGTAGGGGAGCAGAATGCCCTCCCCTCCCCAGCTGCCCACAGTGCCCTGGATGCAGCCCAGAACAGGGTGGTTTCTGGGCTGTGAGTGCACATGGCCAGGTCATGTCCAGCCTCTCATCCACGGCACCCCCAAGTCCTTCTGGGCAGTGCTGTTTTCAATCTGTTCATCCCCTGGCCTGTGTCAATACCAGGAGTTGCCCCAGCCCAGGTACAGCACCCTGCACTTGGTCTTGTTAAACCACATGACATTCCCATGGACAAGTATTTGCAGGTGCATTATTTGCATTAAGGTCAGCCTGTCCAAAGCAAGTGGGCTATTCTTCATGATCACTTTTTCTTTAATATCACCCTTACAAGAAAACGTCTGCCATTTTCAGGCCATATGCATTCCATCAAATATTACTCTGAAAATTTGGAAACTGAACTATTAACTAGAAACTGAAGGTAGTTGTTGCCCTGTTTCAGGTCTATTTTGGATCTTAACTGAGTTGTGTATCTGTTTTCAACTTTCATTAGTACTATTTATTTGTGTTCTAGTCAGCCCTCAGAGTAACCATTAGATGATTAGGATTTTAGTTTGCTAAAACATGGTAAACATAGACTAGCACACGACAGGAGGAGAGCCTTCAAGTCAAATAGATTACAATTTACACAATCTCTGCTCTCAGAGTCACACCCTGCTTTCAATTTTAGTGGCGAAAATGAGGGAAAAAAGTGGGCAAACTAATTCATTTTATTTTTGGTTTGGGATGTGAGATATAGGTGAGTTCTCTGCTTTTCAAATCAAAAGTGAGATAATCTAGATAATATCTTGAATCTTCAATTGTACTCGGGTGCATTCAAGGTATGCACTTATGTGACTCAGCCAAAAAGATCATCAATGAAATGAGTAGATTCCTTCTCCACCCATATAGGCAGTGGATTGCTATGATGGGCAGTTTATTTATTACATACTTATAAAATAATACAGGAAAAATCTACTTTCTTGTATTGTCTTCCACATTTGTCCTCATGCTTTTGGAGCTCTGCATTAAGGGTTTGGGTTTTTTACCTTTGCAAGGATGTTTTATCACTGTAGACAGACAAAATTGGTAACAAACCTCTCTGGGCATGCTGTACCTCAGTTTCTGGATCATCTTTCCAGACCCAGGTATCTCCAGCTGTCAGAGGTTGTAGCACCTTTTGGAAAGCAGCAGAGGAATTTTGGTCCTGTAACTCTTCTGCCTCAGCTCATCTTCTAGTGAATTAGATTCAGCTGTTGAATAAATTGGATCTCCTGCTGCTACAGACTGTGACTTTGTGTCTGTGCAGAGCCCCATATTTATTTTACCATCCTTATTTAGGGGACTGTAGCTTTGGGCAGAGAGAGGTACAGGCACCTTGTGGCAGGTGCATGTGAACCACCACAGTGAGCTCAGTCAGCTTCCAAAATCTGAGTTCTTTCATTTTTTGAATGACTTCAGCAAAGTGCAGTGTCTGAAGGCAGAGCTCTGAGAATGAAGCTGCTGTTGGGGAACCCATCACAGACAATCCTCAGACAGGTCAAGGCAAGCTTTGCTTTACCAGGGTGTGGAGGCAGCATAGCTCTGCCAGTCCATCTGCATAGTAATGATGAACTGAGGATCCTGTCACTCTAATGAAAAGGCTCTATGTGGACCCTACAATTAAAATGACAGCCAGAAGGAATTAAGCTCCTCAGCAAGGACAGAAACAGCCAATGCTTATTTTCAGGTAGGAAATGAATGGCAACAAATTCTATATGCCACACATGCAACTGCAATGTTCATTTATTATTCAATATCGATTTTAACACTGTTTATATCCTACTATAGCCCTCATAAACCAAGAAGACTGGAGATGTTATTCAGACAGACACTACACAAAGGTGTAAAAGGCATACAGCATCTCCACTGTTCCTTAACTCCACCAGTGAGACCAACAGTCCTCATGACCTGGTAAATATTTTGACTTAACCATGACATCTGGTGTTGGCCTTCTCTCCAAAAGCAACAGAGATGAAGCATAAATACATAACAGCTGCTCAGAGGAAAAAACCACCTCACATGCAGATTCATGAATCCATCAATGTTTCATAGGTAATGTCAGAAACAGTAATCCAATTAATGGCCACTCAGTTAGCAGAGTTCTTTGGGATTGCTCCCATGATATTTAAGAGAAATGCAGCTTGTGAAGTGAGGTTCTTGAATCTATTGTACACTATCAGCAGATTTTTTATTTTAAGCTTAAAGATGACCACACTTTTAACGTTGACTTGACTCTTGCCTGCACAAGACACAGGGTGCTCAGGCACACCACTATCCTGAGTCCCTTGAAGTATGTTGCCATAACACTGCTGTGTGGCACTGGGATAGTGAGAATGGAGAAACCAAGAAGGAAGGGGAACAAATCATTGTACATGCAGGTGGAATAAGCACCTTTTATCACACTATTCTCAATTTTAGCACTAAAGACATTGTTGCTGTTAACAGACAGGGTGTCCTCTGTCTTTTTAAGTTTGTCCAGTAGAGACCATGCATGTATTTATATGCTCTGACAAATAAACTAAGTTTTAGCATTGTACCATCCAACTATAAGGGGCCAGTTTTATATAGAAATAAAATAAGTCTTATCAAACAGCAATATCTCCTTGGGGGAATATCACTTAGCTTGTCAAAGGGAACTTGGAAATCTATCTGAAAAAAAGGATTTTAAATAGTTATGCCAGTATAACTACCATGCAAAACTGCTTCCCATTAGATTTTCATGTTGAGTATAAAGGTGTCTAATGCTATTATAAAATATCCATCTTCCCAGACAAAAATATGTGTACAACAAAAATTGTTTTCCTAAAAAATGTAATGATAACCCACTTGAAAGTGATTTGTATTGTTTTTTCATCATTGAATTAGCTGAAGTAGTGGACTTTCAGTTAAGATTAAATTGTTTATTTAAATAAATGTTTTTAAAAGAGGGTCAACGCAACATACAATTATTTTGAAAAGCTGGTATTTAGTTCCACTTCAGTTTGAAGCAACACCTTCTCACCTCTGCCAAATTTTGTAATGAAAAATTAAAACTGGTAGACGACTATTCCAGGCTGCCCTAGACCTAGAAGTTCAGGGTAAGCAGCTGAACTCCAAACATGGGTATTTAGAAATGTCTATGCCCATGATTTCTGCCTCAATAAGACAGAGAAGTGATAGCCCAAAGACCTGACATTTTTTTGTCAGGTGAACTGCAGAATACTTGAGCCTGACAATTTGAAAGTTGCATCTTTGTTCATCTGGAAAATTGGTAAAACTGGGTTATACAGTTTTGAAAAAAACCAAGCATTACAAATGGAACCCATAACACCAGTAGATTTCAGCTGAAACAATGCCTAATGACACCCAGAGATTCAACAATACTAAAACATCACCATGTAGTATTTTATATATCATTAATTAAAGTTCTTCAGTGAAAACATTAAGTCAGTGAATTCTTTAATATCTCTGTCTCCAAAACACTGATGTCCTCCTCCGGAAAAAAAAAAAAAAAAATGAAGAAGAAGAAGAAGGAAAAAAGGGAGAGAAACGGTTTGGATCATTCAGATATAAACCAAAAGTGAAAACCTTCCAAAGTCAGGTTGCTGGTAGGAAGGTAATGATTCATACTGCTTCTATTATAGCTAGGGAAAAATGAACCTATCTGGATATGAAACAGAAATAAAACATCAAGACATGTGAGTTCTACCAGTGAACTATTAAATTGAAGTTAAAAAGTTGGCAACACAGCAAGTAAAAATCTGGAATTGTTATATCTGCTGCCTGATTCTGAAATCGAATGATTTTGGCTTAAAGGGGGAAAAAAAAAAAGTGAGAAGGGGAGA
>VZRN01003464.1:1789380-1841880 GCA_013397935.1 Dasyornis broadbenti | reverse complement strand
GAAAAGCTTACTGCAAAGGAGAAGGTGAGATGGAGGACAAGTTGTTTGAGATAATTTTCATAGGAATAGAGGAATGTATCTCCCTTTTTTTATTTCTCCTTTGGTAGGGCCATCACATCAGTACTCTTTGAAGTGAAATTATACTCTGAAAAGCCCCTGTAAATGTAATTTTGTATGTGGATTCTGTTTTGGAATGGAGAATTCTGGTCTTTAAAATGTTGGTTTCCATTGCCCTGACCCTGAAAGGAAGAGTGAGGTCATCTTTTGCCAAAAACCTGCAATTTGGACCGGTAAAGGCATTGGGAGTTCTTACAAAGTTGACACTGGTCATTCTAGCAGTAAATCAAGGTGTTTGTCCCTGTTCTCTGGCTCCTAAGGGATCTTCAGTTAAAACAGTGGTACAAATACAGATGAACTAAGAAGCAGTTTGAAAGTTTATCTATGACACTCATTACATTCTTTTCACTTTGTGAGTACAGCAAGAAGCTGAAAAACAAAACCACTAGAAAGCAAAAGTATTAACCACTGGCATGAAAGGAGGAATGACACAAAATTTTACCGGTGTCCAGTGGATTTAAACTAAAAATTGTGATGTTTATAGTTAAGTAAAGGGAGTAAAATTAACTAATGTACAAGCTGAAATTATGTCTAAAATTAATGGATCCTTCTATCATATTTCAGATAGGATGGACAGGACAGGACAGGATAGGATAGGACGTCTGCATTTTATGTTATATAATATGCCACTGGAAGCATGAAAGTGCCAGAAAATATGTCCTGGCTGTAAAAAGATTGCCAAGGAGGATAAAGATACCTATTGAAACCCGAATAATTCTGACCCTCGTAGCACACCTCCTGGAGTACATGTGGATAACGGAACAGCTGTTTCAATAACTAACACTCCCCACAAATGACAGCTCGAAGACTTATGCCAATGTCAATCATTCCTCCTGATGCTAGTTCTTAAGTGCAAATGAGATAACCTCACTTCTCCTGCCCTATCAAGAACAGGAACCAAAATGTCTTCATTTGCAAAGTGCTGGTGGCGCGATCCAAGCCCAGCAGAGACCCTTTTGCAGAATGGCAGCCAGTGACAGGCTGCGAGACTGAAATGTTCTTCAAAGTTTCAATCACCCAAGGTGAGAAATGACAGCATTTCATCCATATGTTCTCATTGCACACATTTTAAAGGGACAGTTAAGCAATTTAAATCAGGGACAGTACTGATCACATAATTATATCTAAATATTTTCTGAATATGTGCAGTGAAAATGTAATTTCTGTCTAGGAGACTGGTTGGCTTAGCACTTTCTCCAGCTACTTGTTTTAATTCAGAGCAGACTGGATTTCTAGGAAAGTTGTGTTTCAGTATGCTGTTATTTATTCTAACTAAAATACATCAAAAACTTTATTCCAATGAGGTCCAAAACTACCATCACAACCAGGAGTTGAACAGGCCCAGCTCCCTCAGCCTTTCTTCATAAGAGAGGTGCCCAGCCGCTTAATCATCTTCATAGCCCTCCACTGGACCTGCTCCAGGAGCTCCGTGTCTCTCTGGTACTGAGGAGCCCAGAACAGAACACGGCACTCCTGTGCTCACGAGGGCTGAGGAGAGAGGCAGGATCACCTCCCTGACCTGCTGTCAATGCTCTTCCTAATGCACCCCAGGATCGCCTTGCTCTTTTTGGCCACAAGGACACACTGCTGGCTCATGGCAGCTTGTTGTCCACCAGGACCCCCAGGTCCTTCTCCACAGAGCTGCTTTCCTGTAGGTCAGCCCCCAACCTGTACTGGGGTTATTCTTCCCCAGGGCCCTGCATTGGCTTTTGTTGAGCTTCAGACTGTTCTTTTCTGCCCCTCTCAGCCTGTCGAGGTCCTTCTGAAGAGCTGCACGGCACTCCAGGGGATCACTCCCAGCGTTGTGTCATCAGTGAACTTGCTGAGGAGGCACCTGCCCCTTCATCCAAGGCATGGATGAAAAAGTTAAACAACACTGGACCCACTATTAAAGCTTGGGGGACACCACTAGTGACAGGTCTCCAACTAGACTCTGTGCCATGACCTCTCAGTGCACCTCACTGTCCGCTCATCCAGTGCACACTTCCTGAGCTTGTCTAAAAGGATGTTGTGAGAGATAGTGTCAAAAGCATAGCAAAAATCAAGGTAGACAAGGTAGAGTCTTTCAGCTCTCCCATGCAGATATTAGTTTCATCTTCATAGGAGGCATCGAGGGGCTTTTTCACTCAGATCCTATAAAGCCTTAACTCATTAACCTTTCACCAAACTGTGTGTGAGAAGGAAAAAGTGATCTCTGACATCCTGGAATGGAAAACTCAATCAGGTAGAAATGGAGTTTTGAGGTGGGTTTTATCTTACTTAGCTTTTGCTATGTAAAGGCAAAGCTTCTCCATTATCTGTGGTGGGACCTGGCAATGGACAACTATCCTGAAACAAATATTCCTGACAGTTTCCATCTCTCTGTATTGACTATTGGGAAAGCCTGTGAAGAGCCTTGGCCCAGACACCGGTGGTTTTATGTCTAAAGCTTGGATAAATTAATTCTCTCCATGGCCATCATAATAACTGTCACAATAATCTTTAGTTATTACAATAAGTCCTTCAGCACAGGAAATATCTTAGTGGATCAGTTTTCCTGCATTTGATTAATTGCCCTTTCCTCAGTGCTGTGCCCTGTCTAGAGCGCTGACTAATCTCCAGAAGCGTAAATCGTTGTAAAACTTCAAATGCACCTCAGTGTTAAAAGAAACCCTGTTATTTCAAATTCCCTATATTTTATATGAGATACCATACTCATCCCATCTAAAAGCAAGCTGCTTCTGCAAGGGCACTGTACTGATTCAAATAGAAATGTTCGGGGGTGAAAAAAAAATGACACTAGGTATCTAAAAGGATTAAAGAGAAAATTAAAATATTCATGATGCTAATAACAATTTATAACAGGAATTGTCCATTTGCAAGCAAGCTCGATTTACAAATACCTTTCATAGAACATCATTCATGGTAGTGTAATGACAAAGCGATTTCCACCTTGAGGTAGGAGAGTAACACCCCCCAGGGGCATTAGGGTTATTTTGCCTACGTGTTTTATGGGTTTGAATTGGAGTGAAAAACTGCATTTACTCTTCTTATTGGAATAAGGAAGGCAGAAGAGATCTACATTTTCTTGAATAAATCCTTGCTCCTGATAAAAACCAGGGTATGTTATAGACCAACAAACTTGAAAAATAGCAACGCCGGCTCTTCTAAATATTTGTGAGCTGGGAGGCTACAAACGGGGTTATAGTTAAATATAAGCTAAAAGAATTTAAAATTGTGGCCACTTGATCTGTCCCTCACAGAAAGCATCAACTTCCAAGGGATTATACTTATTAAAAAGCTGATGAGATTCATACTTTTAAAATATAATATAGCTTAATCTAAATTGAAGAGACTCTAGAGGAACTGTCCTATTTCTTACTGACTTCAGTAGAGCCAGTCCATGTGCTATGATGGCAAAAATGTCTTTAAAAAGACAAACACCTTGAGGCAAAGGGTGCTACTAAGTCCTCATCCCCATTTACAGGATTTATTAAAACAATATAAAAAGGCAATCATAAAAACCATCATTTTAACAAGGTGACCTTCAAAAAGGATATTTTAAAAAGGAATCTGCAATTCTTTACGCATAATACACAATGCATACAGTCTGCAGCCACCTAACTCTGAACAGACTGCACTTAAAGCTTTCAGCATGTTGGTGAAAAGACTAGGTATGTTAATTGAATAATTGCAGCTTTATATAGTGGTATTTATGCTAGATGAATTTATAATTTACTATTACAGAATGTTGTAACAGATTAATATCCACTTATCAGTCTATGAAGAACCCTGTATCCATTACAAGGAAACTCACTGAAAGATGGAATAATCACTCTAATAGAATAAATGTACTGTTCTCAGGGCAGTCTTTTGCTTTAAAATAACATGTGAGGCAACAGCAAGGACAGAAAGTCCTTGGAAGGGGCATCTCTACAGTATTAACCTAAAGGACATATCTGAAGATGTTCTAGGCTTCTACCGAAAGCCAATTTTAGCATAATTTTCAGCAACAGGAGAAGAACAGGTAATATAACTGGGTCTTTTGCATTACTGAACATCAGGAGCAAATCCTTTCAGTTTCACAATCCTTCTGAATAATGAGTGTGAATAGTCAATTAAGTTAATAAAGATACAGGATATCAGTACATTTACATCAAGGTGATGTATAAGATACTATCTAATGAATGCCTGATGGGTATTCCTGAACTTAATTAACCCTTATCCTGTTCAAAATGAGAGTTTTAAGTACCTTACATCTAGATTGTCTTTATTGGTAGCAAATTGTCAGTTATCAACACTTATTTCTCCTTCTAACAAAGCTTAAAATGTAAACAATGCGAGAAGAGTACTGAAGCAGAATACAAGGAGGAAGTAGCTAAAATTTATTTAAGAAAAAAAAAATAGCCAAAACCTAGTGCACAATTCTACTGGATTATTAATGGTTGTGCTTATGACAGAAATGCGCATAATTTTCCAAAGCAGATTTGCATACTGCATCACCCCAGAAACCAGTGTGGCATGCCATGGTTAGGGCCACCACTCTGTCTCAGTGGCACACAGGTACAAGCACATGAACAGATTGTTATCATGCGTTAGGGAGATACAGGGACTGCACAGGAGTTCTTTTGTAGTTCATTTACAAGGGATGAGTTCAGCAATTTGACTTACTTTGAATAGACAAAGTATATTCAAACAACTTGATGCAAATACTGTGTAGGACTAATGTTTGAGATCTGTACCTGAGGAAGCTCTATCTTTTTCTGTTATACTGAGTGGGCAAAAATAAGCACTGCTAGGTTGCAATTCATTTTATTATAAAATAAATATCAGAAATAGATCACATTTTAACATTCATAATACTTGTAACATGTATAATACCCTAGAAGAGTCTATGCTCTGTTGACAAGAAAGGTAGCCTAAAGCTAGATCTACAATACACATTGTAGGCATTTTTGGTTTTATTGAAATCAATTGGAACTTTTATGAGAATTAGATATCCAAACAGTGTTGATGTTTTGTGTCTTTCTGTCTTGGGTTACAGGTATGACTTTTTTTTTTTTTTCCAGTCAACACTGAAAAGAAACAGCAAGTCTCAGCCCAAGTACTGTGAATAAACTCACAGCTATACTTATGAAGTATAGCGTAAGAAGTACAAGTCACACTTACAGTGCATGAAGATCACAGAAAGCATCAGCAGGATAATCCAGAGACCATCAAAAATGTATTTAATATCTAGCCCCCAGAGCATTTCTGGTCTGTGCATAGGATTTACTACTGAAATGACAATTTGCCTTGCACCAGAGCAGAGCCTTGGTAAAAACAAGGGTTATATTTCTAAATATAAGATATTTCTATATCTTAGAAAACAGTGCTTAATGATACCTCTTTGAAATATTAGCATCAAATGTTAGCACTATAAATAATAACACTGTCACTATCTAAAAGTGTTCTAAGACAAAGACTTATCACATTTCACTGGTACTGCCTACTGATGTGGCCTTTTCTTCTACACACAGATATGAAGATACAGGGGGTTAACGACCAGTAGATGCTTTTTTAGTTTAGGAACATGTTTTATGAGATATTATAGATGTGACAACCACTCTGGTTTTCCTTATATATATTTATTTGAGACAGGCACAATCTATTTATTTTGATATTATAAGTACAGTTTCAAGAACATCCCTTCTCAGGGGGCTGTTCATAAAGCAGTGAGGCAGAGACCACATCTCCTGGCAAATTTGTGCATATAAATAGAAACATTTTGTAATTTATTTTAGATTGTATTTCTGTTCTGATGTGTAGTCCAGAGATGCATCACCTGGGAAAATACAACTCTTTTAAGGCATCACATTCTGATATCTACAGGATCATGCTTTTCTCCACTGAAAATATGCTTGTTTTCTTCATGATGCATCAAAGTATTTCATCTGTGCAGAATGCATGAGTTGTTCAGAGTAACTTGAATACACGAGGTACTAGACTTAGTCTACACAGTGCTATTTTCATGTCTCATTTCTATTATTAAGCAAAATTGCCACAGCATTTCAAAGTTCAGACATACCTAGGTAGGAAGATAAGAGGAAAAATAATAATGGAAAAGAAATACACTTTCAAAGTCCAAAAGACACAAAGCATTGATCAAGAAAATAATGACTGAATTAGAGTAACTGTAGCTGAAAGCCCCCTGCCAGAGTAGCTAACGGCCATTTATACAGGAAAATAAAATATCTGTATGCACACAGAGATGTCAAACACAAATGTAAATGTGAAGAAATTCTTCAAACAGCACAATGTGACCACAAGCGAAACACTTCCATGTCTGGTCACTGTATTTTAAAAGTAAAATGACATAAATAAGTACTGAGAAGAGGGCAAACAGAACAACAGAGAGATTCAAAAATTCCTTGGGCAGCTCAAAATGTTTAGAGAAATTGCTGGGTAGGCTTTTAATGGAGAGAAAACTGCATTGAGTCTAAGAAATACCTCTACAAGAAATTAAAGTGTTTGAATGGAAATTGCAGTCATACCAGCAATGAAAGTAAGACCTACGGTATTAAACTGTCTGGAATTTCATAGTTTTTTATTTTTAAGCAGAGAGAACTTCTTCCATACCTGTCTTCTACTCCAGCTGCTGCACACACAGAATTCTTTTTAGCAAAGACAAATATCCAGAGACTTAAAAAACACCAACACGTAATAAAGTCTTTGTGCATATAATTCAAAGCTAGGTTAGACAACTGAAGTTAAGCTGTTATGATTTACGTGACTGGCAGCTCCCCAGAGAGCAGTAAACCATGATTGACAGCCATGTGTCCTGAGCACGTGTCCATAGACAAGCCCTAAACAAGACTGAAATTTGCTCCTCTGGCTTACAGCAAGATACTTTAAATGTGCTGCAGGCACATGCCCACAGTGGGGCAAAGCGTAGCTTAAGATCTATTTTGTGCTTAAAAATGAGTTACTTGTGTTCTTTCTCTCATTTTAGTCCAATCTCAGATGTATTTATTCTTTCTAAAGTGTCACACATCTGAACTAGGGTAAATGGTTAAATTTACTTGAACTAGGGTTCATCAAATGGGTAAGTATTCCTGTGAGATACTGCCATAGAAAATTATGATTTACAGTGTAGAAGTTCCTTTAGAGGTGGTGGTATGTTGATAACACAGGACAATTTCCATCTTAAATTCAAGGAATGAAAAACTGAGTAATCCTTTGGATTAGCTGAAGGCCCAAAGAATAGAGATATATCAGGAGAGGGGTGAAATTTGGAAAAAACTCCAAAAGTACAGAGGAAAATAATATCTACATAACCGTTGTAAATATTTATTTCTTAAAAGCCAAAGCATTAAATTTGGAATTCTTTTGAAAAAAAAGTATGTCTCCAGCTTTCATTTTAAATCAAGTTTTAAAAGCTTATTGCATTGTAACTTTGTGTTGCATGACTAATAGTGTTCATGACTAGGCCAGCCTAAAGTCTTTAAAATTTTTAGCACCAAAATCAAATTTTTACAGATTGTTCAGAAAGTGTAAAAAAACCCATCAAGGATCATTCAGAAAACACATGCACTGTGCCCCATCTGCATTTCTTTAACAGAAGTGAAGGAAGGCAGGACATTAACTATCCCAGAATATGTCCTACCTTCCCTACTACCTAGCTTTCTTAATTCATGCAGACATCTCCAAAAGACCATATATCCCACCTGGAGATAGGCCTATAAGATCAGGAGTCTGACTTGCTCTTCAGAGTTACTTCTGACCTCTCACAAAAAATAGTTTGGACCAGCCAGTGAACTATCAGACAACTCCCTCGAAGGCAGGGACACACTGCAGAGAGACCTGAACAAATCAAAGGGCTCAGCAATCACCAACCATATGAAGTTCAACAAGGGAAAGGGATGGATTCTGCACCTGGGACACTGCAACCCTGGATGTACGGACAGACTGGGGAAGGGGAGGCTGGAAAGCAGTACCATGGAAAGGGACCTGGTGGATGGCAAGTGGGATGTGAGCCAGTAGTGCCCTGGCAGCCAGGAGGGACATCCCTGTCCTGGAGTGCATCAGGCACGGCATCACCAGCTGGGCAAGGGAAGGGATTGTCCCGTTCTGCTCTGTTCTGGGGCAGCCTCACCTCGAGTGCTGGGGGCAGTTTTGGGCACCACAACACAAGATGTTAAACTGAGAGAATGTCCAAAGGAGGGCAACAAAGATGGTGAAGGTCCTTGAGGGGAAGCCGTGTGAGGAGCAGCTGAGGTCACTTGGTCTGTTCAGCCTGGAGGAGACTGAGGGGAAACATTGCAATTACAACTTTCTCATGGGGGGAAAAGGAGGGGCAGGTACTGATCTCTTCTCTGTGGTGACAGTGACAGGACCCAAGGAAATGGTGTGAAGCTGTGTCAGGGGAGGGTTAGGCTGGATATCAGGAAAATGTTCTTCCCCCAGAGGGTGGCTGGGCACTGGAAGAGGCTCCCCTGGAAAGTGGTCACAGCACCAGCCTGACAGAGCTCAGGAAACATTTGGACAATGCCTTCAGACACATCATGACTCTTGAGGTTGTCCTGTGCAGAGCCACGATTTGGACTTGATGATCCTTGTGGGTCCCTTCCAACTCAGCATATTCTCTGATTCTGTGACTAAGTGAGGTTATCATATCTGTGCTACACACTTTCTACGAATACTGCAGAAAATAAAGGCAGTTAAAGATTCCAGGGCTAAATCATAACTTATTAATGAAGGTGTAGGAAAATATGCAAAGCCTTCATTTTTCCTGCTACTAACAAGAATTTTTAAAAAATTATATTAGATTTAGCAGTAAAAATAATTAAGTTATAGCAGGCAAGTGAATACTTGGGTTACTAGCAAATACCAAGTTTGAGTACTAAACAGAGTTCCATGTGTGGGTCCTAGAGGGAGTGTGAAAGAGGCAGGATTATCCTAAACCTTGGTATTGTGCTGAAATCTGTGCTATGTACTCATTCTTACCTTGCAGATCAGAAACCCAAGAAAATGAGGAGCATTATTTTCCAACTCACTTCCAATTTAGGGTTATTTAGGGTCTTAATGTAAGACCTCCCTGAATAGTTTGGTAAATTGACTTAGAAATGAGGACACATTTTTAACAGGTTTACTCAGCATTTAGTTATGTAGATCGAAAGGAAAAAAAATATAAGTGGAAGTAGTATGAAGAACATATTGTTTCTTTCAGATAAGAAATGCTTTATGAATTCCTATGAAGTGTAGGAAAATGCATAATGAAAAATTATGCCATCAATAACATAAAATAGAAGCAGAGAAATAGAACAAGTTAGGCCTGCAGCGCTTTATTTATGTAAAAAAGCTCTTCTGTAACCTTGTCCTGATAAACAAAGGAAATATTTAAAACTTTTTTTTAATAAATCTTTCTGTTTTCGTTCTGCTGTTGAAATAAGATCCACAGTAATTAGTAAAAGATATTGAGTGCAGCACCATGTCTTTAAAAGCAGCATATATGAAATATTTACTTTGAAAGTGTTTAAGTCAAGGGTATAAAAGGAAAAACCCTACAACTTATTGCTTATTCCATTATAATACTTCCTATCAGTAGAAGCACAGTGGGAGATACTTACCCTTACTTATCTCTGGCAGTAATGCTGTTTGCACAGGTGACATAACAATTTTTATGCTCAAAGGCACGCTTAGTGATACAAATAATTGTCTTAGTACTATGTATGAACCTGCCTGTAAAAATTGTACTCAGTAAATGTGCAGGAGAAAAGAAAGGGATAGAGCGAAAGTATGATGTGATCAACTTTTCCAGGGTGCAGATGTTTTGCCAGAGTTATTAGGGAATTAATCCTTAGCATTGTACAGAGTACACCACGTTCATCTATGAGATGGAAGGCAGTTCCCCGGGTGGCAAAGCTGTTGTCCTCAGAGAGGGATCAGTTGAAAGGAAGGACAAAACCTGATCCAATGTCATCAGCTCAGAAAAGAAGGACAGAGCTCTGCCAGCTTGTAAATGCAGAGGATTGAATTAGAGGGAACCCCAATTATCTGTCATGGCTGTGTTTGTGCAATGGCAAGCTACAATAAAAGTAAGAGGAACAAATATAGGCAGAAGTATTCAGAGGAGACAAAAGCTTTCACAAGGTTAAAAAAAAAAAGATGTTGGCCTTCATCACATTTTAGGACTGTTTTAAGAAGACATTATGCTAAAGGACACATTGGCACATTGGAGTTAATCATAATATAATAATACTAGTGGTAGGGTAGGATCTGGCAGTAAAGACTGGACCTTTCTTGAAGTTAAGAGTCAGGACTATGTCAATAATTCAGATGTCTGTAATTATTTTTATATTACATTTCAGACATCACTTTCTGTCTGCAGGAGTAGAGAGTGAGGTAGTCTGCACACTGGATAGGCCTCAGAGATCAGCGGAAATGGCTGGAAGATGTAGACATGTAAAATACGGTTTGTGGCTTTTTTTTTTTTCCTTTGCTTCCTGTATGAGATGGGAGTGATCCCAGTGAGCTTAGGAAGCTGTTTAGTGCACTGCAGCATTGCTAAGCTCAGGTCAGGGGTTATGTCTAATGCTGCTACCGAACTCAGTGCATTGGAGACCCTCATGGGTGCAAAAGGCATTTTTAAGTCCAGTGGATCAACCATTTTACACGTGCAACACCTTCATAAACAAGTAAACAAGATTTAAGGTGTTGTCTTAAAAATTAGATGAATGGAAAGGTGCCTCTGTATTAACTGGACTTCTCTGAGTTTAGATAAAGGAAGAAAACGTTGCTTGGAAGTGCAAGGGTGCTGATAAAAATGGTCATTCTGGGTGCAAACTCCAGATAAGTGCCCAAGGACAAAAAAAACTGCATAACAGTTCCAGTGTTAGTGTTTAATGTGAAATTATATCTTTGTCTGGAAAAGAGCTCTTTGTCTGACACAGAGCATGGGGCTTTTGTTTATGATGTTTTTTAGGGCTTACCAGGAAAGGTGGCTAATGTAGGGCGATAAAAGCATTACTAATTTTCTTTGACAAATGGCTCTCAGATATTTTCCATTGTTCATTGGTACATTAAACTGCAATTTCTTTCATGAATTTCCTTTCCTTACAGCTGTGCAATACTGATTCCACACCTATCATATGGTAATTCTAATGCTCACTCACAATGAAGTACTACAAAGAGTGCTAAGAAAACAAGATTATAATAAATAAACAGAAGGCTAAATATTTTTGCAGTCGTGCTTCTTCAAACAAGCTGTAGCTATATGAAGTCTGGAGTAATTAAAAAAATGCATGCCTAATAAAGATATGTTAAAAGAAATTATTGTCTTATCTTACCAGTATAATTTTTAGTTTCCCTTGATTCTAAGACCTACCAGTATCAAAAATACTGATTTCAGCTAAGCAAAATCTGGTTTTCTGCATAAGAGGTGAGACAAGTGTAGGCTTCTCTCCTTTTACTCTTGACAGCAATTTCCTGAATAGTATGAAACAGGGACAAATAAGTGCTGAGATGAGATACTTTTGTTAGAGAAATTATCCCCTGTCATTCTCAGAAAGAATATCAGAAAATGTTTAGTTGAAAATATCTATAATAAAATATTAATTTCATGAGCATTTTCAGCTGTGATAACAAGTTTTTTAGGAAATCTCTAAAACATTGAAAACTCTCTGGTTTTAATCAACTAAATCAAAAGCATTTGAACTGACCACAACCAAATCATGGAACTTGTATAGGCAAAACAGATGAAAATTTTAATCCTTAGGAATGTGAGGTAACAGTTCATTTTCAACTTTCACCAGAAAATATTATGGTTATTTTTTTTCAGTTTGGACAAACAGAGTATCTGAACTTGGTCTGAGGGGCTGTGGCATCTTTCACAGTGATCCCTTTCACCCAGAGAGCCTCCTGACAATTTTTAAAACTGTGAGGAGATCACATAACTGGATATGAAGCTCCGTGTGTCTGTACCATGCTCTCCCTGCAGACCAACAGCTTTCCCATGTAAGTGCTATTTCCAGCTGCCAATTTCATTACTTTGAACTGAGAGGCTGAGATTAAGGCAGCAGTATCGTGTACCCCTTGAGTGCCAAGCTCTAATCCCCAGAGCACAGCTCTTCACTACTAGGTTTGGTTTAATGGTACAAGCCCTTCGCGGTGAATGTCTTCATTGTTGTGTCCAGTGCTGCGGGATATTTTGAGAAAATCAAGTTCGTTCAGCACCTTATGACCATAAATTATTTAAGCCATGCTTAATAGTAAGTGCAGCAACTTAGTCCTGCAGCAAGAAACAGTTAATGTGGATGGCATTTTGAGTGCTTGTGAGGGAGGTATTACTTGTGTTGTATGGCTGGGCAATGAAAATGCCCCACTTCATTATTTGACATGAAGAAAAAGGGCTTTTCCCCAGCTCCAGAGAGCTGAGGCACTGAAATGGTCCCAGGGCCTGGCAAACCTGTGTCTTCACTCTTTGAAGGCAAAGAGAACTCATCCTTCTCTTACCAAATCTGCCACTGTCCCCAGGCAAGAGTGTCCTCGTGCAGGCATGGGCTTGTGTTTCCTAGAAGTAGTGACAAGTACAAGTCCAAATCCTTTTTGTTCCAGCACAGTAAAGGAAGAGATCTTCCAAGGATTCAGGAGAGTGGAAGGGAGTCTTTGCATTGGAAAATGTGCTGAGATAGACTAATTCTTGGTAATTAAAGCCAGACAATCTGCCTTCAAGGGACAGAAATGGGAATCATCTGCTGCGGACTCTGTATTCATTCCTTCCCTAACAACTTGTTATTTCTCACTGTCTGTGAGTCTGGGGATTTATTCTCATCAACTAAGGCCTTTTTTTACAATTTGAGTTGATTCATCACTTAAGGATTCAGTACTTTTTAGCAATCAATACAGGAGTGCATATACTCTTGAGCACTTAACCCCTGCATGGTTTTCATGTCCCTCATGACTTTTTAGCACTTCTCTTCAGTATCTTTTACTATTGACTGCAAGAGAGATGATTGTTTGAGATGGAAAAGAAAGATTTTCAGTGTTTGTCTTTTCTGCTGTTTAAGTATAAAGCTTATCTTCACTTGTGACACTTCTTAATGTTGATCTCCTGTATCTTTTAACTTGAATACAGCAACAGTGCTGGGAATACCAAAATAATGAGTGCAGAACACTGAATAGTCATCCAAGAACCACAGTGTTCATGAAATTCTGAAGCTGGCAAGATTTGAATGAACAAGTGCTTGAAAGCTCCAATCCCTTACATCACCCTGTCAAGTCACTATATATGTCCCTATATAAATAATAATCAAATATAGATGAAGGAGGGTGTGGTGGGTTGACCATGGCTGGACACCAGGTGCCCACCACAGACCCTGGTCTTCACCATGGGCTGCAGGGGATCTCAGCTCTGGCATCTGGAACATTTTCGTCCTTGCTCCTGCACTGACCCTGGTGCTGATTCTTTAGTATATTGTCACTCTTCTCACTACAGTTGCAACTGCACAGGGATATTTTTCCCCTTCTTAAATATATTACCCCAGAGGTGCTACCGCTGTCATTGATGGGCACAGCCTTGACCAGCAGCTGGTCAACCTTGGAGCCATCTGGCATTGGCTCTGTTGAATACAGGGGAGTTTCTCACAGAAGACACCCTGTTAGGCCACTACTACCAAAACCTGGACATGTAAACCCAATACCCCTTTTTCAACCCATATTTGGCTTCAGTATTAAATATAACATCAACAAATCAACCAGAACCTGAGCTGGAGCCAAGGGGCACTAATAGTAGGGATAGAGCTGCAATCATCCCGATCAGGCAACACCTGAAGTGCTGTGTGCAGCTCTGGTCCCCAGACATCAAGAAAGACATGGACTGTCAAGAAACCAAGGAAGGGCCACAATGATGATCAAAGATCTGGAGAATCTGTCCTACAAGGCAAAATTGAAGGAGATAGGTTTTTTCTCCCTGCAGAAGAGAAGGCTTACGGGCACCTCATCACAGTAATCCAATACTTAAAGTATGGCTACAAAGAGGATGGACGATGTCTCTTCACAAGTAGCCACATGGAGAAAACAAGTTATACCAGGAGAGATTTCAACTCAATATGAGAAAGAGGTTTTTTTGTTTTACAATGAGAACAATCAGTCCCTTGAACCTCTCCAGGGATATGGTAGAGCCCCCATAACCGGAGGTTATCAGTACGCAGTTGAACAGGATGCCAGATAATCTCATATAGACTCTCTTTCCTACAAAAGGTTAGACCAGATGATCTTTCGAGGTCCCTTCCAACCTGCCTGATTGTATGATATGCCAATAATATGTTTTTCCTATGGCAATGATTCCATAGGAATGATGGTTTTATTAAGCACGATGAAAAAGTACTTCTTTTTGTTTGCTTTATGCTTGCTACCTGCTCATTTCACTTGGATGTCCTTTAGGTCTTTCCTGAAACAATGAAAAATGTTGCCTCTCCACATAACTTATGAATAATTCATGACTTTATAGATCTCTGTCTTAGTCATCTTTTTTGTATACAGAGAGTTCTAATCAACATAAGCCATGCCTTACCTTTGATCTCATCAGTTCCCTTTCCATCTACTTTTTGTTGTTCCCTACATGTTTTTAGTGATAAGGGACACCAGAACTGTACTCAGATACTCATGGAGTGGGCAAACCATTGAGCTGCACGTGGCATAACAATGTTTTACGGTTTGTGTGGTGGTCATGTTTGTTTGGTGCCTCTTAACAATTTCTAACATTTGTTTTGCTCTTTTGACTGCTCGTTCAATATGGAGCTGTTATTTTCCTAAAACTGTCAACTGCTTCTCTGACATTTTTTCCCACACTGCAATCTGCAATATAGAAACTGTGTTTATTTATAATGCTGGGTTTTTTTCTCCACATGTACTACTTTGCGTTAATGAACACAGGATTTCATCTGCCATTTTGTTACATCTTATGTATTTACTCAGTAACATAAATAGTCAAATTCCTTGCAACCAATCTGCTCTCATAAAACACACATTTTGATAACATAAAAAAACCTGTTTGTGCCCTCTACACTCACTACATCTTCTGACTGAGGGATAAGAGCACATCAAGAAGACTGTAGGAAAAAAATCTTTAGAGAAAAATGTGTATGTCTAGCTTTTTCCAAAGTTTCTCTTCATAGAAAATCTATTTGCAGATTCCAAGTTGGCATAAAGATAACCTGTCAGTCTCCCTTGCGACTGTGAAGATGGCACTGCTGAAAAGTACAGACTCCTTCCATTAGGACCATCCTATATACTGTCTGAAAGGTATTTTTGACAGAATTTGATATATAATCCAAGTATGAGAAACCATATACGCAATTTTAAGACTTTGGATCACCCAGTTTTACAACAGATATCATGTCATTATCTGCCAGGCCTCTGAAAACCTAGATTTAATAAGCAAATTGCATATCTACGGTGAAGTTTCTCTCATTGCTTATCACCCTTAGACATATCACAGAAAAAGGGCTAAATTTTGCATTTTGAGAAAAATTCATCTATACTGAAATACATAATTCACCCTAAGAATTATGTTTCCTGGATTAATGTACCATGGAAATCGATTAACCTAACCCATCCAAGGCATTCTTACAGTTTCCTAAGATGGTAGAATTCCTCTCACATAATTTTAAACAATTGCATTAAAGATATAGACTTTAAAAATCATCGTCAAATGTTATTGTCATGAGACAGATGCCCATTTTAAGATATTAATCATCTGACCTACTTTAGCAAAGGATGAATCACCCTTTAACTACATTGACCAGGCCTTCAGTGACCGTAAGGGCATTTGAGGTGATCAGCTCTGTTGGAGCACATCCCAGAGTAAAATGAAGCCAATACTCTGCATCAGGTATTCCAGGCTGTAAGGACCTTGGAAGTGCATTCCAAAATACCATATTTTCCAGTCAAAGTAAACAAGAAACTTAAGAAAGAAAGAAGGTAATGGTCACTGAAGCAAGAGGCAAAGTTGTCAAAGAATTAAGCACTCTAAGAATGCCACTCCATTTTGCATTCAGGCAGAAATCTGAAATGCTGGCAGTCTTGTGCTGGAGTTAAGATGCATTCTTTACTTGATAGTTCTAATCTTCTTGTCTTCCTGCTCAGCAGGAAATACATTAGTGAAAAAATGTCAGATGTGGTCTCACTGGAGAATTAGTGAAATTAATTGATACAAAGATCAAATAATAGTGAGGGAGTAACAAAGACAAAACCGCTATTGGAATAAAATTTCCTTTGCTAGGCTGGGTAAATTACAGGTGTGATCTTTATTTCTGTTGCGTAGATTCTGAAACTTTGATTTTTTTGTTACAGTTTTGTCTCTGGATTTTCAGTTTGACTGATTTTGGTTTTAGGCTGGCTTCTGGAAGAATAAGGACTATTTGATTGTGTGGACAGTTTGTCTGCTCTTTCTTCACATGTTTTTTACTCAAATATGATTGAATGTAGTGAAAACGTAGGTGAAGTAATGTTCCTAAAAATGTCTCTGAAATCAGAGAGAGAAGACAGAGACCTTCAGTGCTTGAAAGCCTGCAGTGAGATTGCAATCCTTACTAAATATGAGAAAATTGATGCAGAAAAGCAAGTACAACAACGTGTCATAAGACTTACCTTTTGTGTAACCACTAATAAGTATTTAATTATTTAATTATTTTAAGAGATTGCTTTTATGTTTGGCATAACTGATATGAAATGTCTATGCATCTTCTGTATCCAAAGTAAAATATTTTTTTAAAAAAAGATAATGCTTGATGTCATGAACATTTTTTGTCTTATAAAAAAAAATCCAACCTGGTTTCTGTTTGGAACATTTTACCAGCAAATAAATGAATGCAATGGCAGTCTAAGGTAACAGTTAAAATGGTGAGAATGACGAGTTGAGAACATATTTTCCAATTTCTCGGGGAAATAGTTATGATATATGTACACAAAACAAACGAATCTCCAGCCCATTCTATAGGACCAATACATATGTTATTGCTAATGTCCAAAACCTGAAAGTAGTATACCACAAATCACAACTAGGGAAAAATTAGAGCAATAAGAATTCCACAAATTTCTCCATAGTAAATTTGCTATGTGGCTTGTTTTAGGGGTTTTTTAATAGTATATTTTGTTTAATTGCTCCCAAAAATCAAAGCGACAGATTAAATTTCTCTGGATTTGCAAAAATCTCTTCTAACTCTTCAGATGGGCTTCAGTGTCTCTTGTCAGATTAAAAGTTCTTAAAGCTTGAAAACCATGAAATAAAACTGAGTGATTCTGTCACTGTGAGGACTTACCAGTCAGTAATACCAGTCTTGTTCTGACAAAATCTCATGCAAGCAAGGACACTGAAATATTACCAGTTGTTAATTTTTAGTCATTAGAAAAAGGTTTCCATTTTTAATTTTCTTTTTTTGTAAGTAACACAGCAAAGCTGATCCAGAAATATGAAAGAAGCCTCTTGAATTTTGATATATATTTTTGAGCAGGGGGGAGAGCTACTGAAACTAGCTCAACAAGAAGTACTTTCCCAGAATGAAGAGCATCTGTTCACATCCCCAACGCCTTGGGAAACCTGCAGGACTATGTCAGTTTCACTGTCATCAGTGCAACTCAGAGTATCTGAACCTCTACAAACTGCATCACCATTCTCTAAAGAATAGAAATTTTATGGACTAAGATGCAGAACAGAATTGCAAGATTTTATGAGAATAACTTATTTTTCCACTGCTAGTGTTTGTAGCATAGCTGCAGGCTTAGCAAGCTCTTAAGATGCCATCACATAGTCACTGTAAGATCACTTTTCACTGAAATCTTCAGTGAAAGGGTTATAAAAATTGAAATTTCATGTGTTTGTGTTTCTTCTTCTCTCCAGCTGAGCACAACAACTAAATCTATAATCTGTAGTTCGGTAGAAGTTGAAGAAGTTGCTCCAAGAACTTCATGGCAGAAGGAGAAACTTTTACCAGCTAAAGATCTGACCTTACGTCAGATGACATGATGAAAGTAACAGGGAAGCTGAAGGCAGTTGAGTCTGACACAAGCCCTGTTACCACAGAAGGTCTGTGTGTCATGTGGGCTCTACTCCTCCATGAAGCCAACCCTATCAGGTGCTTCAGTATTTGACTTTGTGCCAGCCCAGGCTTACATCATGCTTACTTAGCTTTAAGCTTTCTTTCTCCTCTAGCATTTTACAAGATTCCCACCAAAATGCCTGTGGGATTGACCCCTTTTTCTATTTGAAGTGCAAAATTCAAGGTAAGAAGAGAATCAAACAGGTCGTGGCAGCTGACAGAAAGGTAAGATCACAGTCTGTATAAAAATGACTGGCAGGATATTTCTGATGTCATGTCACCAAAAGTCTCATAAAGCTTTCAGGCTTTCACAGTGAGCAGCACCATTTGATGCCAGATAGATTCCTGGGACTGCTCTTCCTTTTTCTGGTGTAATTCAGAGGCAAGTTAGGCATTGCTTAAAAGATTCCAATTTGCTCTATAATTAATTGCCTTTCTCCAGCCAGCTTCAATTCACAGAAGACAAGGGCCTCATTCTTAACGGTGTTGCACATTTTATCCTCTCCAATTGTTTAGTAAATCCCTTATCCTATCATAAGTTTTTCATTTCCCCCTGACATTTCACCCACTATATTATGGGCATCATCTGAGGATTTAAATCCAAAAGCTATACTGTGGTTCCAAAGCTTCAAATCAACATTGAAATATGTAGTTCAGCTGTTCTTCTATAAATATGCAGCAATTATAAAGAAATAAGGGTCAATATAGACTCCCAGAGAGCTCTGAATTAACCTGCACTCACTGTATTTAACTAGAGACATGAAAGCTACTTAGTTTCAAGGAAGCATTTAAGTATTACAAATTCATGAATTTACAAATTCATGAATTATTGATGAAACAGAAACCTCTCTGGAATTTGAGCAATTTTTATTTGAACATATTCCCCATATTTATGTACAGGCATCTTAACAGCGTTTTTCAATTTCAGTTTTGGGTTTTGAATATACATCAGGAGGCTCTCATTTTGTAAGCATCTGGTGAATTTGCATGACAAGTATGGTTTGCACCAAGGGTTGTGAGCTTGTTGCCACCATAGCCTAAGATTCTGCTCACAAATGAATCCAGTTTCCATCTGTCCTTCCTGCTCTGCAGAAGAAGGTGGCATTTGGGATATAGAGGATTCCCAGAGGTATGCTGGCATGGGATTCAGGCAGGTGGGACAGGCATCATTTGGGAAGGATTATGTGGCTTGTTGTCAGTTTGTCTTTCAGCCCTCTATGTGATTCCAGAAAACACTTCTGTTGCAATTCCCATCTACAGGATTCAGACTGAAGCCGTTCATGCAGCTCAGAAATTGCTGGTGCGATTGACAAAGTAGCAGGCCTAATTAGCAAATATCAGCAAACACTGAGAACTTTCCAAATGAAAAATTAGTCACTTTGCAGCACCTACTTAAAATATATAACATATTCAACACTCTCAGAAAAGGAAGATACATCCTGTGACTGCAATTCTTTCGCCAGTGGAATTTGGAAACAGACAAATGACCCTGAGATTAGCTCAGTCCATTAAAGGATGATGCTAATAACACCGAGATTGGGATTCAAACTCTGTATGGGCCTTTTGAGAGTTGGACTTGATGATCCTTGTGGGTCCCTTCTAACTTAGAATATTCTGTGAATCTGTGAAAACCAGCCCCTTGTTAAATTATGAAAAGAATTCTGTTTTTGGCCTCCTGCACAAAAAACTCAGAGTCAGATTTGGAATGCCATATTTAGGGAGGTTTGGGGCCAAGATTTCCGCTGCTGAAATAACTTCATGCAGCCGCAATTTCGTGCAGTGGCAAGGTGAAGTTACTTCTGCATCAGAGACGCTGCATTTTGCAGCTCAGTGACATGACCACAAAACCTGGACTAAAACAGATGGCCTATGAGGAATTTATAGATCCTAGAAACCAGTCATATTTAGGATCAAGAGACACTAATTTTTGCTGGTCCCCAGTCACCCTTCCTTGCTGATTTTCTGTGAAAGAGCTCTTTCTGGAGAATATATGACCTCTTCTTTTATTGGGGGAAGTGACCAGAAAGAAAAGTCAGAGAAGACAGAGATCTCCCATCCTGTGTTTTAAATAATCACAGTTTCAACCATATGAAATCAGCAAACTTTATCAGCTCTGATTTTCTACCATCTCTCTTCATCTTTGGTCATGTAATAACACTTGTTCCCAAATGTTTTTTGGAGCTTTAGCCACTAAAATGCATGACTCACACTGTCCCTAACAATTTGCAGGTATCAATCAGATAGCCTAGATTTGTATGGTTGTCCTGTCAGGCCAAAGGCAGACAGACTCTGTTTGATTGGTAATAGTTACCGTAAGTTAGTCTGCAAAGCTATCATGATTATCAATATAGGGGTATCACATGAAGAGATATCAGCTGGGTTTCCCATTGCAGCCTGTCGTACAAACCCCCAGGTTAAACTTTGACTGAGTCCTGAAGAGTCTGCATCTCTTCCCTTTTCTCCATCTTGATATCATTCCATGGAGATTGTTTTCCATTATTTCTTCTTCATAGGATGGTTTCTCCCCCGATTTTCTTTCCATTCAATTTCACTGAATGCTTTTATTCAGGACTGATATTTCCTTCTAGTATTCTCACTGCTGAGTTTCTGAACTACATTTCTTTCCCAAGAAAGAAAGAAGCTGAGACAGGAAGACCAGAACTGCCAGTCCTGGCAATACTGGTTTGGCACCTTTTCACACCTACAATCCTTGTTATTTTATAAACAGCATGACACCTCAGACTCTGCTAACCAGATGGAACCTACCTGCCCAAAGCTGCAAAGAGACTCAAGGCTACAAATGAGTTGTGCACATCAAGGGAAGAAACTGCCTCTTCAATGCCAGGGCCAGTAGCACTGGGACATTTTTAATAAAAGGTGCTGTGCTAGGTTGTAAAATCCAGTCCTAACATGGTTTCCAGCACAAAGGTCTGCTCATAAGTCCTGCCTGTTGTTTCTGGTCCCTTTTACTCTCCATAACAAAACTCTTCTGAAGTGGAGGATATGGAGAATGTCCTTTGTGTCCAGAGAAAAGCTGTAATGATACAACCTCAATGACTGTAGCAAGGGACTTCTTGTATTGTAACATAAAGACAAAAGAGGAAAAGATGGTTTTTTGTGTCTGGTTTCACATTATAATTCTAACTTGAGGCTTAGTAGGAGTCTCAGTGAATACTTGCTGTAAAATGTGAACAACCTCTGCATTAATTCTGAGACAGCTCCTTCCCTCGTGTCTTTTCATCCTCACTGATGAATGGACAGGTAAAATTTCCGAATTTTCTCTTGCATTACATGTTTCAGCTAGCATGTGATATATTTCTGTCCCACTGGGGCAGCCTGAGCATTTGACAGCTTCCTAAACCGTGAAGGAAGACCAAGGTTTTTCACCACTCCTTTTGTAGTTCCTCAGTCCAGCCTTGCCAGACACTGGGAGCAAAACTGACGCTGTTCTTTTGGTGAGCCTATTGACACAATGAAAATTCAGGAAACATACCAAAAAAGGAAAAAAGTAGTACTTTTGGAACATAACAGCAAAGTTTTCTTGACAAAATGAAAACAACAGGAGATGAGGGAGGGTGTGCTGTAAGGAGAGGAGCAGAACATTGGTTTGGTGTCTCATTTCTGTGTTCCAAGAACTAGAACAGCAGTTTACCATTTCCATGCCATGCCTACCTGACCACCTGCAGACCTCAGTGATCTCAGGACTGGCTCAGAGTGTTTGCAGAGCTGGGCCAGCCATTCTGTAAGGCTGACTGCGAGCTGCAGACCATACATAGGGCAGTGGTGGCAGGCACTGGTGATGGCAGAATACAATACCTGAAAGGTGAGTCCTTCAACTGTACTTATTCTGTTCCATATTTTTCAATTATTTACTCTACTTTTAACATTGTAAGAACTAAATCTTACAGGAAAATGATCTGTTTTCAAGTAAGTATTAATTAAGAGGAAGAAGAATTAATGAATGGAAGAAGAAAACAAAGTGCATAACAAGGGTTTCTTCTTAAAAATGTGATGGCCCATTCGTTCTTTGGTTTAATGCTGTATAATCTATCCTCTTGTCCCTCATCCCTTTGCAAGATGATTCTCATGTTATGTTTACAGATTAAAACAAGACTGCACCGCATCACTCAGTCTAGAATGACAAATTTTCAAGCATTCAACTTTAAAACCCTTCTTATTAAATGAAAATTTTGCACTGAGTACTATTTATCCCATAATGTTTGCTTAATTTCTGTTTTTATCATATGAAGAGGAATTCTGTAGTTCTGTTTATGGTATCAAATGCTCTGATTTTTCATAATTAAGAGCTTTGTTTGTCAAATTGTTGATGTTTGCACACCACAGCAATGGAGAGAGCAGTGCTGTGTACACATGGAAGATATTCACAGAGAATGCAACTGCAGGCTGTCAGTGTTTGTACAAGCTGTAGCTCTCAGCAAAACCTAGGGTTGTGTGTTGGGACACCATCATACAAGGTACACTCATCCTCAAATTTCTCCTCTACTTGCATTGGGGAAATCTTTCATTCAAACAACGACCTCAGAACTATAAACCCATTTCCTGCTTGACTTAACACTGCGGCTTTGTTAATCTGGTGTCTAGGATTATCCAATTTGCATGTGAAGTAGGAGTATTTTCATTCTGGGACCTGGATGAAAAGTTTTGCCCATGAAGTGAAAATGGCCTTTCCACTAAAAAGACCCCCAAACAACTGATGTCTTTTAGTCTGTTACCACTCTGTGATCAGAAGAAAAGCTTACATACTTCATATGATTCTTAGCTCTTTAGAAGGAAATGGGTGGTTGATGCCCTTCTGCTCTATGCTGTTGGAGAAAGTGGCTTAGCCTGATGTTTTTGTTTTTGCTTCTGCACGCAGAACTTCTGAATTAACTCCATTTCCCTACTGGTTTCTAATATAGAGAGAGTTGTATATGTGGACAGAGATGAGCTGGTTACAGTCAGTGAACAGCACAGGATGTTCCTGTTGGTTTTCTTGAAATGTGGCAAAAGCCTGCCTAAAACTTTTAAGTGTCTAGTTAAAGGAAACTATGGTTCCCTCCTGCTACTATGGAAGAGATGTGGTGGAAAGTGCAGTTGGTGACAGTCTCCCACACATGTGTGACTGCCTTCAGAACTGTCCATAACAAAATTCTTACTTTCTGTCAAAGTTTTGAAGAATGCTTCATCTCTTCTAGATTCTGTACAGCCAACCATCCTTTCACAAAATTAAACAGCTTTGATCATTTTCTCCAATGTCTCTTTGTGATTCTTGTCAATGCTTATTGTGAAGACAGTATTCCAAAACAGAAGTCAGAGCTGAGCAGTCTAATCCATCCCATATTTTTCATGCTAAAAAAAACCAATCCTTTTTTCTTTTTGTATATTTTTTTCAGGTAGTTTTCAAGCATATTGGTACACAGATCTTTCATTTTTCATGGAAGACACATATGTGGTACAATACCTAAAAAAATTAAAGGGCTGGGCAGTCACCAACCATATGAAATTCAACAAGGGAAAGGGTTGGATTCTGCACGTGGGATGGGGCAAACTTGGATGTATGGACAGACTGGGGAAGGAGTGGCTGGAAAGAAGCACCGCAGAAAGGGACCTAGGGGTCTTGTTTGATGGAAAGTTGAACATGAGCCAGCAGTGCCCTGGCAGCCATCAGGCACAGCATCGCCGGTCTGGCAAGGGCCTTTCCTGCTCTGCCCTGCTCTGCTCTGCCCTGATCTGCTCTGCCCTGCTCTGCTCTGCTCTGCTCTGCTCTGCTCTGCTCTGCTCTGCTCTGGAGTGGCCCAGCCTCAAGTCCTGGGGGCAGTTTTGGACACCACAATTTAAGAAAGATATTAAACTATGAGAGAGCTTCCAAAGGTGAGCAATAAAGATGGTGAAGGGCCTTGAGGGGAAGCCGTGTGAGGAGCAGCTGAGGGCACTTTATCTGTTTATCCTGGAGGAGACTGAGGGGAGATCTCATTGCAGTTACGTCTCCTTGAGGGGAAGAGAACGGGCAGGCACTGATCTCTACTCTGTGGTGGCAGTGATAAGACCCGAGGGAATGGCCTGAAGCTGTGTCAGGGGAAGTTGAGTTTGAATATTAGGAAAAGGTTTTTCACCCAGAGGGTGGCTGGGCACTGGAACATCTCTTCAGGGCAGTGGTCACAGCACCAGCCTGGCACAGCTCAAGAAGCATTTGGACAGCGCTCTCAGACACTTGGTGTGACTCTTGGGGATGGTCCTGTGCAGGGCCAGGAGATGGATTTGATGATCCTTGTGGGTTGCTTCCAACTCAGCTCACTGTGTGATTTTGTGATTTTTGAATAGCCAAAATTTACTAAATTTCTATTTTTATAGCGATGACTCAGTGAACAAGCTTTAAAGTTCCTCATCCTTCACTGGAGCATTAAAATTCTGATTCTGTAATTTATCTGATGAAAACTTCACATGGTATGAATTTAATTTCCTTTGGTTAAAATAATAATAATTAGGATTTAGATAGAATGAGTGAAGCCTACTAAGATGTAAATGTGAGCAACCTGTCCTTTTTCCTTTGTTGTTGTGTTTAATTCCTTAACACTGTGAAATAAATGCATTTCAGAAGGCTGATGCAAAGCACTATTCTGTTTTACAGTTGGGGACTGAGAGGTGTTCATCAGGGAGAAACATTACTTGTTCCTGAGATGATACACAAAGTTTTTGCAGAAGAGAAAATCAAAAAGGCCTTTACAGACTCTAGGTTAGTATTAAAAATAGTGCAGTGCTTTAATTTGGCATAAAAATTTGGCAAAAAAACCCCCCTGTTCTTTCATTCTTTTTTTCTTATTTTGCATTCCATCCTAAATGTTATCTGAGATAGTAGGATAAATTCTAGAATAAAAATTTGAATCAATCCTATAATTATCATTTTAATGTTCAATTGTTATATTTTGCAAAATTATTGTATTATAAAATGTGTATTGAGATACTAAAATGTCAGCATAGCTGTCCTGGAAAACACTTTGACTTTTTTTTCTTCAATGGAATCCCTAACTCCTTGTTTTCTCTTTCTGTAATCTACTGTTAGAACAATACTTTAAAGAGCTGGTTTTATCTCTGACAATCATTAAAGCATCACTCTTCAGGAAATTATCATTTAACAACCTTGTCAGAAGGACAAGTGGGGAAGTTTAATTAGTCAATATGCAATGTATTGATACTCAGTGGTGCAGAAATCACCGATCAGAGTTTTACCTTCACATACCAGAATTTAAGGTTGACGGTTCTGAAAAATATGATGCGGTTCTGTTCTGCACTACATGGAAAAGACAATTTTTGTAAGGAATCTTTTCATTTAATTTCTTTTTTGATAAACTAATTCTTCAACACTCTTCCCTTTTTTCATTAGCTAATACACAAGTGAGTACTTGACTGAAACCTGAGTTATTTGAGCTGCTTCTGAAGTGGTTGGCACAGTTGTGCTACTTTGTGCATCATGAGTGATCAGCGACACTAACGGAGAATGGGTTGTCACAGGGGAGGAATTTGCTCAGTGATTGCCAGTTCTCTGGGTGTATTACACTAACTGCTGGCTTTTGCATTCCTGTGTAAAGTGAACCCTAATTAATCCAGCCGTGAAAGTCCTGCTTCATCTTCTGAAACTAGCTAATTATGAAAAATGTAAACAGCCCTCTCTAAGCACTCTGTGTGCATATTAATTTCTGCCCTAATGATGCTTATTGTCTGATTGACTTAGCTTTGTCTTATTTTTTACTACAAATGCACTATTTCTTGTTTTTGTTCCATCTTCATCTTTAGAATTCGGATTGGTATTTCCTAATAACCTGCCTTAAAGTAAACCTTCCTTTTAGTACTTTAACCAATTGGCATCTGTCTGGTATTCCCCAAAATGACTGCTTCAATACTGGTGTGGTGTGATCCTTCCACGGGCATGCAGTACAGCAAGGATGTGGCAGCAGCTCCCAGGGGTGGGAATCAACAGCCTCAGGGAAGACTCAAAGAGCAATTTATTTCTTCATTGTTATATATCCTTAGATTAAGTCATCTTACTAATAGAAATCATGCCTAGGAAACAGCTTCAATGGAATCAGTATCAAATTGTCCTTGGTGCCTCCAAACTCCTTGAGGGTGTAGAAACCATGGCACTAGGAGAATTAAAGGCCTTAGGAAGGGTGGGGGCTTTTCCCCCTTTTGCCTGAAAAGGGCTGAGAACACAAGATATTTACCAGGGCAAGTCAGGATACCCCATCCTTGGATACACATTTGCTGGACCACCTTTCTACCCTGTGGAGAAGGTCCACTCTGCTGCACAGTCACGTCAAAAACAATTCATGAATGGAAGGCATTGGGAACAGGTACACCCTCTCTTTACAAAGGAGTAGGTCAATTGTTTTGACTCTTTCATTCATTCTGGGATTATTCAGGAAAAAAAAAATTAAAGAACAAGGATGCTGGAGAAGAGAAAATGCAGGTGGGAGAAGGGAAGAAGAACAAGAGAAAGCAGTCCCCAGTTCTAGCATGAACCCTTGCCAAGGCTTTCATTTTGAGCCCATTCACTTGCCTTTTCCACTCTCAAGGGTGGAAGACACTTTCACCTTCCTTCTCTGTTTCTCATCTTCTAGAGCTTGTTTGTCCTCAAAATATGAAGGATCTTGATTCAGAGTGTTGCCAAGTGTATGCTGCATTATAGATCATTTTGATCTTCGTTTAACTGTACCTCATTAGAGGAACGTTTTGTTTAAGTAGAGCTGAGGTTATTCATAAGTAATTCAGTGCCACTTAGAGAAAAATCAATTGTGGGAACATTAAATATTCATTAAACATGTTAAATACAATCTGACAGTCAGATGGTCTCCAGTCATATGTGTTTTACTGCAATATTACTGTAAGTAACAGACTGAATGCAGGATTAGGTGGTAAAGAATACTTTGCATGGTTAAAGATAAAGGATAAAAGTGGGGTATTTTTTCATTAGCATTCTCTCTGTAGGGATCCTCAATTACTTACAGGACCATCTGCACTTCTGGAGATACTGTGAGTTTGAAGTGAGTCGTGTGTGCAAGATGAGCAGATTGGAGTTGTCTGGGCAAAGAAAAATCAGACACACTTGGTTCTGTGGGAATATGACACATTTTGTAGCTCCTGTAGGTCTGGAACATCACACACCGTAACTTCTTGCACTTCAGACTCTCTAATCCTCACCTTTTTCTGATGGTTTTGATATGACTTCCACGTCTTCCTGTCCATTAACATTGATCCCGTCCCCTCAACACAGAAATTTCTATCTATTCTCATCCCAAATCTCTTTCTCATCTTCACACCAATGTTTTACCTCCCCTCTCCCACTTGCTACTGCCCTAACTCTCTGCTAACACACCCAGTCATCTAGTTCACAGTCCACACTTCCCCCATAGCTGTTACACAGTTCACAGTCCTGTGAGAGAGCCATCCTTAGCCCACACTTACCGGCACCCTGCCCCTGACCCCGCAATCTGACTGTGCCCTGCCTTGCTCTCCTCCCAGCCTCTTCCTCCCTCCCATGCAAGTGCCCCCTCTTCCCCCTTCCTTCTGCCACTCATTGCATTTATGCCAGAATTGCAGGTTTTTCCTCCCCACTTCACTCCCCAATCCTTTTCTTTGCTGTTCTCGGTCTCCAACTTAACCAAGCTTTTTATTTTTTGCCGAAGAGCAAGCTGCCGGTAATCCCTTCTGGTAGGAAGTTGTGATGAAGCTGCTACTGGTTGCACATCCCTTGGCTGTAGCACAGGGTAGTAAAACTTCTCCCCAGCCTATAGCATAGAGGGATGTGACAAATATTCACTCCAACAGTGTATTTTAGATAGAGCTTTATGGATGGAGCACCGGCTTGTGCTGACTGATGTTTTTGACATTCTCAGAATCTCCCAGCTGGCCTTTCCAAGTTTAGCATGTAACAACAGCACAGTATGACCCCATTAATTTGAGTGCAAGTCTACCTCAGCTCTTCCTGGTGATGTTTCATTTCTGTTTATCTATCACAACTAACTGACTGCTGCTGAGGATGGGATGTACATGCGTGACACATCTTTCTCTGGTTCCTCTGATAAGTCAGTGGGTAGTCATCAGTCGGGCACTAGTATGAGAGGAACCTGAATTTTATTTTACAGTTGCTGCCTGTCTCTTTTGTTCTGATACATCTGTCTAAGCATAGAAAATTATACAGTAGAAGCACAGAAAATCTGATTAGATATATGACTGCTTTTTCTGGTGTCACAGATAACTACAGCAGTGCAGCTATACCATATGACAGCATTTTTACCTGTTCCAGCCTTTGGAAGGCATTAGCTACTGCTCTTCAGAGCAGTTCTGTGCTGAAGTTTGGTCTTGAATTCTAAAGGAGAGAAAGGAAATGCACACATTGTGCTGTTAGTACCTTGAGAGACACTTCTGCCTGGATAGTGTCCAGTAAAAATATTTGATCTTCATCTTGATCCACCAAAACTAAATAGAAAATCCTAGTGTTATACAAAAGACCTCCACTGGCTTATACAGAGATGGGATGTGGTAAATGCATCTCTTTGCTTCAGAATTCTGTGTATTTCACACCACCATCACTTTAAAATAAAGATGGCAAAATGACAAAACAGCTTGGATTCGCTGAAAACTCATCTTCAATTAACTTTGAAATATAAAAAGCTGCCATTCAAATATAACAACAATGTGATAAAATATGTTGACCATGGTATTTTCCAAGGTTTCACCTTTAAATAATATAAAAGTAATTTTTAAAAAGAATCATGTCTTGCACTGATACTTAAAACTTTTATGGAACAAAAAAAATTTATTTGTGTGTGAATATTGGCATATTATCAAGACAAGTGGTCTGAGGAATTCAAACTAGATCATTGTCCTTATGATGGTGTTTGCATCTACCTAGCAGGCTGTTTCTCTTAGCGAAATTCTGAGTCCTGGTGAATGATATGTATTTTCCATGAGTTTCTAAGGTGTTCCAAGTGTTCTAACAATTAACTGTTTCCACTCAGTGTCAAACTTTTGAGTTTCAGAGGATCACTATGAGTTAACTACGAGTAACTACGAGTTAACAAACAGCTGAAATCTCAGTGTTGAGTATTGCACTTAAAAGCCTTTTCCCAACGACTGCCCCAGAATGAGAGAGACTGCGCATTCGTGTATTATGCCTATTAAACACATTCTCAGCGGACCAACTGAGTAACACTAATGATACACTGTTGCTAAGAATGATTGCTTTGCACGTTGGAAATAACTATTTTATGCATTCACTAGTTTGAACAGATTTTTCCGTTCAGGAATACGCTACTTTGGCTCCTTCCAGCCCGTTTTAATGCTGACCTCCCTGGAGAGTTTCTAAATAGTCACATGATTGGCAATTTAGGAAAGCAACAGAATTTCTGTCATCCTACAGGCAATGAAGATGGCGTGGCAAGTTCAATCATTATACTTCAAAAAATGTTGCCAACTTTTGATGTATGACATTTCAGAGCATGGGGTCACATCACTTTAATTTGTTTTTAAGGATAAAGAAAGGTGGGCTTGGTTCCTGTCCCCTTTTTGTTGTTGTTTAATAAATAAGCTTCTGGCCACATGCTCTAGTTTTCAGCATATTTCTCATTGCCTTGGTTGAGTGATGCATAGATAAAAGATAACTTCTCACTTGTATCCAGAAAAATGGCATAGTGTTTGCAGTCCCCAGCAGAGAAGATCATCTCACAAGGGAGAACAGCAGTGCTCTTCAGTGCCCTGCAGTCAGCAGAGCCTTTGTCAGGGTGTCACTTTATCTGCCACAATCCACACGCATACATTAGTTTACAATAAACTGAGGCTGCTTGTTTCTGTGTGATGAGAGGAACAGAAAGGTGTGCTGCATCCATCTTCTGTTAACAGCACAGAACTGCTATTAGTCAAGGATTCTGAATATTTTCTTTTTCAATGTACTTGACAAGTTTTTAAAGATTCCTAGTTAAGAAAAATTTTCTTGAATTTCTATGGGCCAAGCAAAACCAGAACAGGCAGTGAGTAAAAACTAGGTGAAGGTGGTGAGATCTGCTTTATTGTGGATAGTTTACTATTCCACTTTCAAAGATGTATGTAAACTTTGCTTGTTTTGAAATGCTAGAGGTTGTTTTGGTAATAAGAATGTTGGAGGTTTGTTTGTTAAGACTAGACAGGCATAAAGAGGGACATTTTAGGCTGCTGCACCAGGTGAAATAATTTCATTAGGGCTTACAAAGCTGAACAACAGAACAGCTGAATACAGGACATGATTATAGAATATACAAAATATGCTGGAGTAAATATGCTTCTGCATTGCTATGGCATCAAATAAAAGTATAGCAATGTTTCTTCAGATTTATTTATAATTTAAATATATCCCAACCCACAAAATCATACATGGTACCTAGATATTCTGAACTAAGCCTTTTGGCAATAGCTCTAAGTTAAGTACAGTTGAAATGGAATTTTTATTTGCTTCTTGATAATTCTGAACAATTTCAAGCTTGAGAGAGAGAGAGAGAGATGTTCAAAAGAATATCGATGGTATGATTTCTATATTACCTTTAGTTTATATTTACCACATAAGGCTTACGACAAACTCACAAATCCTTGGAAATACATCACTGTGGGAGCTTGAGATTAATCCTTCATGTTAAAGACCACTCCCAAAGAAAGCAAATTATTACCACCAGCCTCGTATTTATATACAGTGAGGGTGAGGATGTTTACCAGCTTGTGTGAAGCCTGTTGTGAGATTTGGCTCCAAATTTTAACAGTGTAGGCACAATGGAGCCCCATACAAACATTATCAGTAAGCAATTCAGGATAGCAGAGGATTTGAATTTAGTCCATTACTTTGTATTTCCCTGTCACGTGGATTTATAGTTCATTCTTACCATATGTTTCAGTTGGACTCATTGCAAACACTTAGCTTTAATTTTTGTATTAAATTGCTATAAATTCCTGAATTTATAAAAATTAGACTCAGCTCTATAGAGGTGATCTGTATTTAAGAGTTGAGAACTTCTTACAATGGCCATTTAAAAATTTGATACCCTAAGTCAAAAAATGCATTGTAGACGTCAAACTTAAGACTTTCTGTAATAGAGGAAACTGCAAACATGTTTTGTTCTATTGCTTATAATTATGTGTAGTTATGAATATATCTGTCATATCAGATCTCACACTACAAAACCTTTGTGTTTTAGGATTTATGAGACTTTTTTTCATGTCATACTTTTGTGAAGCCCTAAATGGTTTGGAATTTACATTCAAGTGCTCCAGAAGTGACTTTGTCATCTTCAGAGATTTCCGAATTGGAAAGGTGCTCATGAAAAAGTTGGAGGGTGGAATAAAGAGTGGTGTTCTTGGGTCTTCTGGTTTCGTTTTCTTTCCTTTATGCTGTTCTGCTTAAGTTTCAGATTTCATTTTTCATTTGAAGATACCTGAGAATGAGATTGACTTCTTGGGATAAGAACTCAACAGCGATTGTTTTTATTCTAACCATGGAAGATGGACAGCTGGGATCTGGACCATGCAGGCTTTCAAATCCATCTCTTTCATTGTCCCAAAAACTACCTTCACTATTTATTCTGACCTGTCCTATTAAAGCAAAGGTGCTGTGGAAAATTCAGAAAGGACTCTTAAAAGGAAAGGAAATCTACATCCCAGCAGATAAGGCAGTTCTGAGGGAGTTATGGGCTAGATTTTCTGTTTTCAGCACTATTATCTCTTTGTTAAAAACGTCTGTCCGATAAATAGATTACATACCTCAGTCTTTGGGGTCCTGTATATCTCCTCTCTTTTGGTGGAGATCCTTCTCTACTAGGTCTGTACTTTTGTCTTCCAGCTGCCTTTTCTATAGCAGTCATGATGTCGTCTGACTCTGCTGGTATGTGACAGACTGACCCTGAAAGCATGGATATCCCTTTGCATTTCCCTTCTGCATCCTAAGGAAGAACAGAGGCATCCAGAGCCTATAGTATGGCTGTAGGTCCCAACCAAAACACGTAGATGTTGAAAGAACTTTGAGATCAAGAGGTCAAATGTAGTTAATACCACTGATGCGTCTTTTTATGTCATACTGGTCCTGAGTATTTTGGGTGTTTTGGAGATGGTGTTTGTTTTTTCCTATAAGTCAATTCCTGTTTAGTAGCTCAGACCAAACAGAAACTGGATAACCAGAAGGAAACATTTTTGAGGAGTGAAACACTGTCAAAACAATAGTTTTCTTAATTGCACTAGATTATAAAGCGTAATTACTGGCAATTTCTCACCTTACCTCCTTTGCCCATTGTTTCTTCTTGCATTGGAAAGCACGGTTCTGACATTATAGGCTGGTTTTAATGCACAAAAATCTTTCTAATAAATTTCAGTCTTGTTTCAGATATTGCCACTGTGCTGGAACTGCTCTTGAGAGAGTTTGTAATGAGGATCTGTTGCTTCAAGCTAACTGAGGAGCTCCTTCTTTCATTGTCTTGATTTATCAGCAGCCTTTGATACTGGGGCCCTATTACATTGCCTTCAGCACCTCCTGGGTTTTCCAGCCTCCACGCTGGCCTGTTTCACATCTTATTTAATGCAGCCCTGTCTCTACAGTTATATACTGCAGTTCTCTTGTCATTCTGATGCCTAAAGCTGGGTTGTGCAATTGGATTTTGATGGTACAATTTGCCATGACAGCACGGCAGTGTAGTAAAATTCTCACTTTTGTCTGTTAATTTTTTATATATAACACACACCAGGTGTGCAAGGGCGATAATCATTTGAGAAATTATGCAGCTGCTTGTTTATGGATCTGTATGACAATGTGATCTCTAGCAGTACTTGACACTTCCATGCAACTGCCTTGGGTTCTAAGACCATATGGTGCTAAAGTCGCAGGTCTTGTGTTGAGAAAAAGCTATGTTAAAACAATTTTAAAAGGTGAGTTATATTACCAAACAGGATTTTTCCTTCTCATTACCATGCCTTGAAAGAAAGTTGCTCTTCCTGTTAACAAGCAGTGTCTGTTACATACAGACTTATTCTATTTGCATCACTCATTGATTTTAATGCGGAGACAGTAACTTGGCAACGGAACCTGGACATCAGAAAGGTAAATGTGGAAAAACCTCACAAGGTGAAAGTTTGCTCTCTGTCTTTGCTTCTAACATTCATAGGGCAGAGACACCTTTATTTCTGTTCTGGATTTCCTGCTATTCACCTATTTCATGCTGTACTGTGCAGCAGACCAGATATACCTCGTCTCTGCTGCAGGACTTTTTCCAAAACGACCAAAAAATACATGTGGAATCCACCTCATGCTTGATAAGGAAGTTTCTCCGATGTGTGAATATCCTTCATTTGTAATGCCAGCTTCAGACCTTCTTTACATGGTTTTCTTTTTCATATAAAGTCTAATCTCTAACCTAAAGAGGTATTATACCCAGGAAGAGAGATGACTACTTGTAATAACATGACAGAATTTCCTACTGCACGTTTTCTGATGTATTCCTACAATTTTTCTTTGCTAGTTTAAAAGCCAGTGTTCGTGGCTGTGGAAGGCTGCTTTCAGTGGACCAATAGGTATGCCTGCACTGCTGAATAAAAGTGCCAGCTAACAAGCCTGATCTCTGGGTCTCAGACCACTTACTGCTCAAGAGTTAGCATTTCTGAGCTGGAGCTGCCCACTCCCAGGCAGTCGGGAGGACTGCATGCATAGAGGACACTGGGCTCTGACAGGATGGACACAGGGGCAGGTGCTGCAGACCCACCCACCCAGTGCCAGCCAAGGCCACTGCATGGTTATTATTTATTTTTTCATTTTAGACACAACTAATGAATCTACATCTTACTGGAAAAAAGCCTGAGGTGACAGCTGGTAGCTGCTAACAGAGAAAGCCTAAGGCAGTTTAGGGTTAATAACAGGAAACTTGCTGAGTCAGACCTATGTCTCTGTTAAAAAAAAAAAAAAAATTGAGCAGATTAAGGTATATTTCAGCAGCACTGGCAATTGCATTTGGGTTTCTCTGAGCTGGAGAAGGTGTAAACAAATGACACCTATCAGCCTCCTCTGTAATGACCTTTGCATCCCTATGGGCAGAGCTTCCACCCTGTTCCCTCACCTTCAGCTGGGCTAACTAAGCAACTGCTAGCTTATTGCAAATTAGCCAAGATTTCTGTTTCTCTGGGATCCTTCTTACATCAGCCTGACCTTCAGCATGATGCTAGGACATTATCAACATCAGGGTTTTTTCCATATTAGAGATGCGCTTACAGGATGGAATTCAGTGAGATTTGTTAAGGTATGTAGCTCCAATGTTTTGGTTCAGCCTCATTTCTGCTGCATTATACTTTGCACTTTCCATTAGGTGAAGTGTAATTTAAAAATGTGGGAAGAAGCCCCCTTTTGAAAGCACTTGCTATCATCTTTGCATGGCCTTCACTTCCAAATGTAGCAAAGTAAGGCAATGTAGAACCCATTCATTAAATTACACATTAAGCAGCCAATGTCTTTTTTCTATATTGCCTGCAATAAAATATATTCAAAGCACTTCATATTTCATTAAAATTATCAGTGAAATGATTTTCATCTAATGTTATTTCTGCTTTTAATAAAAAGGCCCTGCAAAATGAATAACTGAACATTTTTCCTTCCTTTCTTTCCCTTTTTACAATTATGATATTGAAAGTATCCCACAAGTGAGGGAATGACCCATAAATTGAGTTATGAAGGTCATATTCCATGAAGAGCAGATATTTTCCATATATCTTTAAAGGCACAATCATTGGGTATAAGGTCTCTGTTATCACAATGAGTCTCTAAGTTTAGTTCACAACTGTGCTCTAAGCATGATATGACTGTTTGCAGTAGACCATGCTGACTTTGAAGTGTATGTTTCAAATACCTGCATGTACTCAATTATTGTCCTTTTTGCATGCACTGTTGCCATTTAACATTGTAACAATAGGTTTTGCCAAAATTGTCAAGTTTAAAGCAGTCTTGAAAGCTTTTTTTGAAAGTCAGAGCTGTGACAATTAGATTATTTCACTGTGATGCTGTTCATTGTTTACTGATTAGAGACTTTGAAATCAGAGAAATTATTAAATCTGAAATGGTCATAAAGGAAAAAAAAAACTTCACAGACAGAATAATTATATTTCTTTTGATCTTAGGCTTATTGTGAGTATAGATAAATGTAAGCTTTGCTGCAGGTGTCTCACATGGGTGTCAGATGCCCTGGAAAGCTTGAAAGTAGGAGTGTAGCTCACCCAGGAGTTACAAAGAATAAAAAATCCATGGAGTTAGTGAAAAAAGTCTGTATTTCTAGAAATAAATATAATCCATAGCACTGTGTTTAAAATAATTATACAACAAATAAAAACAATGGTTTCCATTTAAGCAGTTAAGAGATGTTTTTGTGGTTACAAAAGAGGTGCTTTGGAATTTCTTTAGCTTTCAATAAGGTAGTTAGTTGCGATTCTCTCTAATTTTGAATGTTAATGTAATAAGAACAGGTCATATCATAGAAAAAAAATTATGAGAAACTGTTTGCCCTGAAGCAGATCAACAAGGATTAATATAAAGCACGTAGGTTTATCACATAATAATATGCTATTTTTTAACAGCTTTAATATGATCTGTAATTATAAGTATCCCATCTGCAGAATTAGGAAAGAATACTGAGATAAAGAGAGAAAAGAAATTAAAGTTGGGTCAAGGAATTAAAATAGAAGAAGCAAAGAACAAGCAATTATTTCTTTGCACTACAATTTGGAAAGTCACAGCTATATTCCATTCCAGGGTCCTGTGAAGAAAAGGAGACAATGAAGAACAAAGCTGAAGTAGTACAGAGGAGTTCATGCACTGGAGAAAATCATACAATGAGATAAATTATTTGTTGGCTTCTCCTTTTAATGACCAGAAACTAAATCTTCTGTCTTGAATGGTCTTCCTGAGCTAAAAGGAGATCTTCTCCATGTGTCAGGATTTAGAACAGCAGCACTCCAGGGTCCGTGTGGATGATGAGCCCCACACTGAAGCTGCCTGGTTTGTTCTGTTTGAACGCTGTTTATCAGATTTTTTGCAGGCCACCTTAATTCCTTTCTCTTAGATCAGCCTGCTTAGCTTCTGCACCTCACATGTGCAGGTGTCCCCTTAGAGATACCAGGGTTCCAGCCTCATCAGTGCCCTGCCGAGACCTTTATCAGCTGCAGGCAGAGAGTTTTCTGATTGGATTAAAGATTGATCGTACACTAATCACAACACCTAGACAGGCAAACAGGCAGCTTGTGGTCAATGGAATCTTGTAATCAGTGCTGGGATAATAACATGCATGCAGCTGGGATTGTTGAACAGCGGGTTTCAACACGCAACCTGCATACTCAGAAAAAAAAGATCATTTACATGTTAGACATCTTTGAGAAGAAATGGACAGTCAATTTGCCAGTGGGAACATCAGTCAAAAGTATTTCCCAAACCATTAAAACTGCTATTCTAATATTGTAAGTGCCTTCATTTCCAAAAGATATCTGTACAGGTCCTCGCAAAAGATCCATAAAAACAGCCGCAGCCCACTGGCTGCACATTTGTAACAGCCTCACAGGTGTCAAAAATTTGCCAGGTTCCAACTATATCAGTCAAACACTACAATGAAGTTTTACTTACCTTGAATCAACTCAATCTTCACTTTTGAAAACAGCAAATCTGCTTGAGGTGAATTTGCCCCTGACGCCTCAGCTGATTGTGGAATGCAGCCCTTGCGTAAGTGTACAGGTGACATAAACAGAACCACAGAGCAAATCGTCTCTGGGGTTGATTTAAGCAGACATGTTCATACACCTCTGAAAAAGAAATCATCACACACATAAACACATCCCTCCAGAAAATAGATGGTTCTGCAGCTGAGAAAGAGTGCTGGCAGCTCGCTGTTTGAGCGTGGGGAGCAGTGATGGATGAGTAGCCACCGGAATTGTCACTTTATGCCATTAAAATCAGAGGTCTAAACATGTTTTGACACTACTGACTGTTACTTCTTGCATAGACGTTCTGTTTTGGAGGATAAAGACTTCCTTGCTTTTTGAGGGGGACAGGGGTAAGAAGGAAAGGATCAGCAAGTTTTCTCTCTGTTCCTGACTGGATTTTTCACAGAACAGGTATTCAACTAACATGAGAATTAGGATCCACTTTTGGAAGAGACTGCCCTGCTCACATATATTTTACAAATGCACAGGTAAACAAAACCAAACACCTTTTTTATATTGCCCCAAAGATCAGAAAAAGTACATCTTCTTCAAGGATTCTGGCAGCATTAATCAATGCATAGGCTCAAACATGAGGTGTTTTAGGATTTTGTCAGCAAATAGGAATGGGGACATGGGCAACTGGATGCCATTTCTAGAGATTACTTTTTTCTTTCAGCTGTGGGGTGTTAAATAGAGTCATGTTTAAAATTATATGCATTTGAAAACACCAGCTAGAACTGTAAAGATCTGCCCCTGCTTCAAAGCCAAACAGAACTGCATGTAGAAAAAGTTATAACAATCTATTGCATGGCTTTTCCTGCCTGCGTATTTATAAGTATCATCTGATTTTTCAAGAAATTGTACAAGAAAAAGTTTGGATGGGAGGATGTGCAGCCACACCAAGTGTCACTATAATACAGTGGGATAGCAAATGTGTGAGAACATTCACACATTCAGTGTGGAGCGGTAAAATACATTTCAAGTTTTTTTTTTTTTTTTGACATGTAAACATGTGCAGATAATGATTATCTTGTGCTCTCAGTTTGCAAGCTATAATTACAATACCTGAAGAAAGGCAACAGTGAATAGAATACTAATCACAGAGCATGGCTGCTACCAGCAGGAATTCAAGCAATATTTATTTAATTTTTAAAATTGAGCATTTCCTTAAAATTTTACAGTATGAATAAAATTCAGAGTTAAGGGATACTCTATTTTCAGTTTCTCAATATGGAATAGAAAGCTTTTTAAAATTTGTTAGAAACCTTTAACATTTAGGTTTAACTAAAGAACCATTGATTTTTCTTTTGTTTTACACCTGCTTTTTTTAGCCAGTAAATTATATGGATTTTTCTAAAATTGAAGATAAAAGAAAAAACAAAAAGAAAAAAAAAAAAAAAAAATAACCCAAACAAACAACCAAAATCAAAACCAAAACCACCACCAATCCATCCTGTGGGCTTAAGTAATTCTTTTGAATAAAAATTGAAAATTGTGGACCTCAGGCTTGGCACTAGGTTTTGTCATGATCATATTTTCTCTGCTACAGGAAGACAGCGTGCAGTACCACCATAGATATTGTATCATTTAAAGACTCAGGATTTTCCTTTCTCTAGGTAATGATGGGTGAATCAGCCAAGGTTTATAAATCTTAAAAATCTTAACCGTTCTGTTAGTATTTACATGTAACACTGTCTATAAAATTTTCCATTTTCTCTTCACTTAGAGCATTAATAAACAACTACAAATTAATATCCTCTTTGCTATGCAGAATAACCCTGAAGTAGAATACATTGCATTTTATTTTGCATGGGTAAATGTTACTGACCAGGTGGAGTCCTCTTTCCGCTATCTTGATGAACAAGTGGGCAAAGTGATTAAAACACAGCTGCTACATCAGCTGTTCCTGAGAATGGACTGTGGTTTAGTGTTATCACATGTAACTTAATGAACTGTTGATTGAATCTCATAATAGGTCTAACTGTAACTTACAGTAATTCTCTATTTATACTGTGACTGTGAGAAACGTGTAGTTTTTATAATGTCCCTCCATTGGAAGTGCAAGTTCTAGATCAGTACATCTTTCCTTCCTTCCAATTTCTCTGCTCACTGCTGCAGGGTTGGATTAGACAACCTTTAAGATCCCTCCCAACCCCAAACTTTCTATGATTCTATGATTCCTTCCAAAATGGGAGGAAAGACTGTCCCTCTGAAATGCAAAATTTGTGTCATCCAGTTCCCTGTAAGGAGCTCTGCAAGGGAGAATACAACTTCCACTGGGACCAAAGGCAGAGACAAGTGACATCTCCTCCTTCCACGTGGTCTCCCAGGTATATGTGAGGACCAAGGCTTCCTTCCCCAGGACCATGGAGACAAAGGCAGGGAGTGTAGAGAGGAGATGACAGAGCACCAGGAGACTTGTGCAGAAAAGGATGCAGAAGAGGATGGCAGGAAAAAGTGAATCCTCCACTTCATGAATGAAGGCATAACAGAGGCATACTGAGAATTGAAAATCCACTAGTGATATTAAATCTACGCTGAAATATTTAATGTCATATGTGGTTACTACATAGAAGGGAATAATTCTAATAAGAATATCTGGAAATGCAAAAGCTTGTAATTTCACTTATTATTTCATTTTTGCTTTTGGGGAAAAAAAAATCCTTGGCAGTGGTTTCACATCTGGAAGTAATTTTCAAAGTGAAAAGTGACATTGGTTTTGAAAATTAAAACAATTTATTTTTCCTTTGGCATCTTGAAAAGCCTGCATAAAGTTGTTCATATTCTGATTATCTTATCCACCTCTGTCTCCCTTGAATTAACTATTTTTATATTATATTGTTCAATTCTCTTCAATCCCAAATCCAAGCTTGAAATTAAGTTAAAATTATTCATCCTCCTCATGATTCAAGTACTGTCAGTACAACTATTGCAGACATTAGTAAAATCAGTGAAAATCAAACTTGTTGTCCAGCCTGCCTTCTACCCACAAGTCATAAATATGCATCACCTTCCAAACATCTCTAAATAGGGACAGTTTCACTCTAAACTGTGTAATAACACACATACATCCCATATTTGCCCAGGTTGCTCATAATAATATTAAGTTCTAATCAATCCTATTGGGTAATTCAAAAAAAAAGCTAATGAAATTCTATATAGAACGTTTCCATTAAAATCTCATCTCCTGAACAGAAACATCTCTGATTGAAATCTACATGAAATTCCTTCACACAGGCAAGGTACTGATTTAAAACACGACCTGTCTATTTACCCTCATTTAGTTACAGATTGCCATAAAGTAATTCATATTTAGCACTTTAACTCAAGTTAAGGGGGAAAGGGAAAGTTGGAAGTCAGCATAAGATATGAATATATGTGATAAAAATTCTGTGGCAATGATCATTGCTTTCTAATAGAGTCATTGAAGGTTAAGGTAAAGGTTGTCAAAAAGAGAAAAGTTCCCCATCATTTAATGTTCTGCTGATGAAATGACAAAGTAATTATTTCACTTGGCGTTGTGAAATTGGTATGAAGTTGGAGAAAGAATGATAGGGAAGATATTCTTAAAAAGAATAAAATACTCATTTCACCACTAAAGATGGAAGGGCAAAGGCTTTCAACTCAGTGGATGCTGGAAGTGAGGTGGCCTCTAAGCATGAACCCAGCAAGGAATAAAATTGAAGCCAATAAGGAGGTCCTGAGAAATCAGGGGAAAATCCTGAAGTGATACTAAGAGTGGGACAGGATGAGTGAGTAAGCAAAGAGCTCCATCAAATTTAAGTGGGAAAAGTCTGAGTAAGGAAAGGCAGTATTTATGAAGGGGAAAAAAGGGAAGTTTCAAGGGTGAAATGAAGTTTGGCCCTAGGGTGATATCCTACAAAGCAAAATCATAACATCTGCAGGTTTGGATTTGGAGTGGGCTAACTGACTAAAACCCTGAATGCACTCCTGTTAAAAAAGTAGATCATACTCTGCCCTCAGATTAATATCTCTATAGCACAATATACATAGTAAGTACAATGGTGAATAATTTATAGTTTCATTTGTTTCCTTTATATCTGAACACAGTTTCCCTAAGCAAATCACCAATAGTCATGGATTTTTTAATAAAGAAAATGCTAGCTTGTACACCTTGTGAGGAGTTTAGAAATGGTGTTGTTCCTTGGAGGAAAAAAAAAAGGCAAGTCCAGTTGCAGGCTGTTATACATCTTATTCCAGACAGTTAATGTTGCTTGATTATTCCCCACAGACCTGACACCAGAAACTGTGTTTGGTCCAAGGGAGGCTGATCTCAACTGGGAAGATATCTTGTATTATTCTTAAGGAGAATTTTCACTGGAAAAAGAGTGCTTGTGGTAGGCAGTACAGAAAAAAAAAAAATAGCAGGATGCTGTTTGCAAACAAAATCAAAATATATTGTAAAGTAAAGAAACAGTAATGCCAAAGGGATTTTTTGCTCTCTAGAACTGCTGGTGGTGTTGTAGACAAGAGGATTTAGTATATGGATTTGTTTCTTAGTATATGTGTTTGTTGTTTTGTTTTTAAGCTGAAAAATCTATTTACATCCCCTCAGCCTTCAAAGAAAACCCTTCTTCCAGAATTTTTAGACAATGTCAGAAACAGAGCTCCATAGCACAGTACAGGGATTGTAGAAGTCAAATAAATTTCTTTCCAATCTCTTAACATAAATGGCATTAACTTTCTATGCTTCCATTTTTCTCCTGTTTTTATTAAATGTAGCTCTGTGTTACATTTTGTAATCCCAGCTGTTTTGTACTAAGGCATGTGAGGTACTAGCTCACCAGTGGGGATGATCTCAGTGGTGTTGAGCTGCTACATTATGAAAGACTTCTCTCAGCTAGAACACCAAACTGAAGAGCTTCTTCTTGGGTAAAGTCCATTCCCACACTAGATAAACAATTTTGAGGAATAAGTAGTTTATTTTATAGTTTAGTGATAAAGTGGAGAGAAGTTTACTTCACTTACTTTTAAAAAATACTCTTTATAAGTGTTCAATGTTATAATTTTCAGTATTATCTCTTGCCTTTGGTAATAAGAATAGATAATGGGGATTTTTAAAGATTAAGGTAGTTGCTTGTGCAGTCTGTTATGACTGTAACTTGAGAATCCACAATGGCCATGAAAAAATATGTGGAACAACTAAAAGCAAAAGAAAAATTTAATTATAGAGACCCAAAACATGAACCATGTAGTTCTTACTGGATTCGGACCATGATGCTTACATAGCAAACATAGCTGACAAATTAATCTATGTTTTTCTTCTTTGCTTTTTTTTAAAGCAGTTATGACACTTGATTATGTACCATTTCCTCTCTTCACTGCTGTCATAAATATTGTTGTTTCTCCTACAGGATGGCATGGTTGTGCCTTACTAAGCAATCGCTGACATTAATGGAAAGAATCTAAATAAATATCTAGGTTACATGGAAATAGATATGTATATAATCATGTAGCAAATGAGAGTCCTCCTTATCAACAGCATCTTGAGATTATTGCTATGCATTTCAGTGAAAGAGCCAGGTTCTGCTAATTTGGCATCCCATTCTGCAGTTGCTCCTATTTACCTGTATGTTCTGGAACAAAGAAACACACTGTAGTCAGAAAGGTTTCTTATATACAAAAGTATCTTTTAAAGAACTGATATCCTTTAATCTATGTTATATAGAGTACATTTTAAAGGACTGGGATCCTGCAAAACTATTACACCTGTTTCTGTGGAAAATGATGCCTTAGTTCCTGTCAGGCAGGAACAAGCCCTTCTGTTAAAGCACCTGCTTGTGAGTGAATGCAGATAATGTTATTTGTGTCTGTTGCTGAGTGCAACTCAGATGACGATCCCATGTAACAGGCAGCAAGTTTCTGCCTGTTCAGTCCCTGTTAGGTTCAAGTGACCGTTCAGTTCCCATCAGCTCTTGACAAAGCCTGCTCCTTTCCTGTGCCTTTCAAGAGCTCAGCAGCAGGCACAAGATGAAACCCTGACTCCACTTCTTCTGCGCACAGGGCACACGAGAGAGCTCACACATTGAGCCACAAGGCTCCAACTGATTAGCTGTGTGAATTCCCATGTCTCCTACACGAATTCCCCGTTCTGTTTCCATTAAGACAGGAGCAATAGCCTAGCAGTAAATAGTGCTGCACATATGACCTCAGCTTAATCAAATACTAGGGGAAGTAAAAGGCCGTCAGTGGACTTTGATTCAGGATTGTGCTTTTGTTGTAAATGAGCCATCTTGGGCTCCAGAACTGGTTTTGTGTAAAAATCTCAAGATATTAAGCCTCTCACTTAGCTCCTTTCTCCTGAGACAGATCTCTAATGCTGAAGTATTAACTGGTAGAAAAGATTGAAGTATTAACTGGTAGAAAAGATGCATTGACTGCTCTTCTCTCAGCCTGTTCCTTCAATAAAAGTTTTGCCCATTGAAATGTAACTGGAAATATTTCAAACGTTATATCATATCATGGGATCTAGACCTGATGTCAGATGCTTATAGTTCTTTCTCTGCATTGAATCACTGTTAATACTCCCATTCTTTCGATGTCAAAAAATAGGTATTTTTGGAAATACAACTATATGATGTGGTAATCCCATCTCCGAATAATAAGATGACTACAGAAGTCTTAAAACCACTCATCAAGAAGCCTTTAGAGCTGTATAACCATGGAAAAGGCAGAAAACTCATGGGGAGCTGTGAGTGGAATTAAAAAAGTGATTCCTTAGATTACCACATTCTTTGACTACTGTATTAATTAATCTTTTTTCAACTGGGTGGATTTTCTCTCTAAAAGAAAATTGCATGGGACATTAATAAGAATGATTTCTACTCAAAATCTGGACATCTGAATGTCAGGACAAACACAAACCTGTAATCTTGCAGACTGGCAAAATCAGTTAAATGCACTTAATTTGATTTTAGACATCTCAGACTCCAATGAACTGATTGCCAATAGCAATGGGTTTTATAAACAACCCAAAACATGGGGCTCATAATGTTGACTTAAAAAAAAAAAAGACAGTTTGAATGAATCTTTTCCTTAGAAAAATTTGGATGTGTTTCTCTAAAATCAGAACCTGGTCTTTATCTTTCCTACCCTACTATATATTATCCCTACTTAAAATTGGTTGAGAAAGACACATACAGAAATAAATCTGTAAGCAGCAGAACAAATTGCATTGGATTGGTTGCTTTAATGAAAAGGTATTTCAAAAACAAGCATTCAATATTATAATTTTCAACTGAATGCATGAATAGGCATTTAACAAGATAATCAGATTTTATTAAAGAATAAAAGTAGTTTTATAATACAGGCATCTAGCTTTTTCTTTTATGTGATAATTATAAATGAAGATTCTATAACAACCACCAATAAAGACTTGGAAAATTGAAATGCGATGGTGGAACTTCAATATAGGAGCCCACTGTGTGACACAGGTAATCCTTATTGGTTTTGATGCATTGTGCAAACATCAAACATAGCAAAAATTTGATTTCCTCTGAGTCTGTGACTCATGGTCAAAAATATATTCTGCTGTGCAATAAAGGGCTCATATTGCTGCCCTTTTGCTTCCTACCACAGTAGTAAGGTCTTTGAGCTGTAGGGGCCACCTTTTTCCATAAGATATGTATGTATAGAATATCTTTGAAATTTCAGCTTTGGCTGAAATTGGCCAAAGAATCCCAGAAGTTTTAAAGGTGACAGTTAGAGGTGCAAATACATACATAATTCTCAGGAAACTGGGTGGAAGGAATGACTGCCCAAAATAGACTGGGTCATACAAGAACGAGATGAAGTTTGTGCCAGTGTCAATTACTACATAAATTTAGTGATATGATTCACACTGACACATTTTATATTTGTACTGGTGATTTTTGCTGACATTTAACTCAAATGTGTAGCTCCATAGGGGCAAAGAAAACTTGTGCATCAAGAACAGGGAAATCCAGATTATTTTTTAATACTGAGTGATAAGTCTGAACTACTTATTTTACTGTTAAGGATTTGGCATGATCAAATTCTATGCGATAAATCTATCTCCCAGACAAAATCCGTCACTGGGACAAATTCCTCTTTACTTTGAACTCATAGTTTTATTTATGGCTATAATTTGATCAGTGTTTTGAATAGGAGGCTTTATACTCTGTCTGTTATGCCAAAAAAAAATAGAACATGATTTTCACTGTGTGATGCATGTGAGGAGCTAATACCAAATGCTGCCATCTATTACTCAAACACAGCTCTGCTCACTGAAATGCATATGTGTAAATTTAGTGTGTAGTTCCATCTCCCATCTGAGGTACACTGCTGCCAAAAGGGGCTGCTGATCCACTCTCTGCTAGTCACACACTTTTCTTGTCCTTGCATTGGATGCAGAAATTAGAAGAGTGCAGGATGGAACTGAAATATATGTGTCACAGGTTACTTTTCTCTCATGTAAGCCAGTCAGCCTCTCCTGCATCCTACTAAATGTTGTTTTCTGGCAAAACTCCTCAATACTTCACTGAAAGTAACATGTAACTGGCAGGCAGAAAATAAGAATAAATTCTTTCTGTTCTTGTTTTCAGAAGATAAAGGAAAGGACAGCATCTTCTTAAACTGCCCAAATATGAGACAATTGCAATTCCCATGTCTGAGCTCTGACATATTTTTCAGTTTGTCCTATCAGACCTTTATGACTTTGCAGAGTGTATCTATCTTGGTGTGGCTCTGTCCATATGGAAAAAAAAAACCCCCACCATGGCATGTCTGGAGATGTGGCTGGGTCTATACATAAGTAAAGCAAGTAATCTGTAACGCAGCAGACAGTTTGGAGAAAAGGGCTAAGTTGTAGCTTCAAAAGATAGAATTTCCCAGACATCTTTTTAAGGGATTTTGATCCCTGTGAGTTTTAATGAAGTCAGTAACAGAAACTGAGAACTATCATGTGCTATGGGGTTTTAAAGAAATGTAGAAGTACCTACATGATTATACATCAAATTACAATAAATTCACTATACGGCTGAGGTTTTTTGTGTTTGTTTGTTTATTTATTTGTTTGGGTTTCTTTTGTCCTGGAATTTAAAGGCAGATTGTGTATTGCTCACTTTTGTAACTGAGATGGAAGATGAAATGCAATATTGGCTCAGTATCTATCCAAGACTCAGTCTGGTGGGAGCAGCACTGGGAAGGTGTTGCTGTGTGTCTGCCCAGTTCTGATATTCTTCTTCTAAGTAGCTTTATTGGACAATATATAAAAAGACTTGGAAGAAATCCATACTGAGGAACGAAGAGCCCTTGAAAAGGGAGTGGGGGTCAGAACTGAGAATTGATAGAAAAATGCACGACAACAAATAAGAAAAGGACAGAAGGGATGTTCAAAAGGAGGAAACAGCAGAGTATCCCTGGCTGCACGGCACTCCCTGAGAGCATCTGAGGATCCTGTGGGTGCCACCCAACAGAGCTATGCAAAGAGCTATGATATCATTGAGGACCAGAATTAGACTGAAATCTCCCTATTAAGTTCCCTCCTCATGGCTACAGATGGAAGGAGATAAAAGAGAGAAGTCCTTTGCTTTTCTGGGAGAATCTGTAAGCAGAAACCTGCAGCAGTAAGTTTGTCCAAAATATCAGAAAATCCAGAGAAGATGGAAAAGGGCTGCAGTCTGGTGCAGGGAACCTAAGTAAGTAAGCTTTCTTCTTGCTACAAGATGGAGCAGAAAAGTGCAGTGAATTTAAACTGACCCATGAGAACATCTTCCAATGGAAGACTGTAGAATTAAAACAGAATAAAATCTACCCAAGGAGGACTTTTTTGAGCTTTTTCGGTGATAAGATGCCTTGCTTTTTGGTGTTTAGATGGGTCAGAAAGCTATGCAAATTGAGAGTGTGAATGATGCATTAAAAATGCAGTCTGGAGGTATCTGGCTGGACAGTGTTTCTCTCTCCAGTAACTGCCAGTGCAACCTTATGGGATCATAATTAGAGTGATCTCTGTTGGATTGGGAACTAGCAGCAAATGAAGGCTTCTCTTCCACAGAAAAGAATCATTTGCCAGTCACGGTCAGAAACAGGACACAGAGGTGTATTTTGCAGGTGACACACTATGACAACTCCTCTTCCAAGCAACAAAAAAACTCAGAATGTACCTGACTGGTTGCCTCCTGGGCAACTCATGGCACAAATCACGTGAGCATCCAAAGCGTATTGCAGCTCACTAAATGCAACTTAAAACAGTCACAGTGTTGCTACATCTCCTACAAAAAGCAAGCCTTGGGTTAAAATAAATGTTTGTTCCTAACATGTTCTCGTTGTCTGACATTGGATAGAAAGTGGAGTATGTGATGATGCTTTTTTCTTTTTAAGACAACTCCATTGCAGAGATTTGAGTGGTTGAAGTCACAAATCCCCAAGGAAATAAGTCAGGAGAATGTCAAGTGTACAGCGGCAAAGGCACATGTGTAGGCTGCCATTAGCATTATCATTAGTTTGAGATTTACCAGAAGTCAAAGCAATCTGATTACAAACATGGTAGTATTTAAGTAGCCAATAAAGGACAAGTACACCGGTCAGTGAAACCACAGATTCACACTCTTTGAAACATTAACCAAATGCAACAAACATTTTTTTAACTTCAGATGACATTCTTTGTAAAAAGCTTCATGACAAAAAACTATAATCGCCTTATTGTTAGAAAATTCCTCGTGAGCTTGTTTAATAATAGTTTCCATAGACATTTCAAAAATTGGTTATGTCCCTGAGATGACCTTGAAGTGCAAACTGTCAATTATAATCTCATGTAGATGTTTTTTCCTCACAGTTCTGAATTGCAGCAATGATTGAGAATGAGAACCATCCTGCTGAAGTGCACTGATGCTGCAGCGCTGAGGGTCTGTGTGTTGAGGAATACACTCGCTGCAGGTAGCTCAGTGTGCAGCAGCAGCGGAGCTGCAGATGGAGCTCTGGGTGGCAGAGCCTGAGGCAAGAGGCTGTGAACTGCTGACCCTTGCACAACAAAGGGCACAGGGACCAGTGGCCAGCCAGATGAGGGACACCCAAAGATGTAAGAGGAGCTGATCACGTATTTAGATGGTAAGGGTATAAAACCTCAGGGGTTCCTTTGTTCGGGTTTCTCCTCAGAGGCACCAGCTCGAGCTGTTATTCAGTTGATGCACCATGATTAAATTATTTTAAGGATCCAGACGTCTAAGACTCTGCTATGGGAAAACTGGAGTTGAGCCAGTAAGGAAACCTTGTAAAACTGCAAGAGACGGAGGGGTATGGCTGCGAAGGGACCTGAGTCTTAGCTCGAGGGGGTAAGAGTGTGACTGCCAGAGTCGCTCCTGGATGGTCAGACAGGGAGATTTCCTTAACATTTGCTCTTGGTCATGCATGTGAAATAAACATGCTATTCAATTTTTGATCCCAGTTTTAAAGCAACTCTCCAGAGGCACCTTCTGCACCTTTTTGTATTTCCTTTCCAAGATTTCTCCTAAAGCTTCTAAAGGAAGATTACTTAGAAAATTAATTTCCTTTAAATAAAGCAACACCTTTTGTTAGACGTGTAGTGAATTTAGACCCTGTGTGCATACACATTGCTAAGCATGTGTTGTGAAAAGAGCCCTCAGCAGTGTACCAGTTTTCTGGGTCTTGTCAGCTGTGTGATACACCATCACACTCTGGGAAAAACACTTGTATAATTTTGCTCAGAAAAAGTCTTCAGGGATATTTCATATAAAGAGATTTTATTCACTGACTATGATATGAGTCAAAATCTCTTAGACTTGTTACCATAGCTATTCTTGACTGCTACTGCTGGTATTTTCTATACATATAAAATGTACTTTCGTTCAGAATCCAGGGATGAATTCTTGTAAAAAGCTTCAATAAATGATAGAAATACATTTCCTGCCTTTACATATAATTATGCAAAATAAGGATCTTCAATTTTAAACTTACTCTTCATTCTAGCACAGAAAATATGCTCCAAGAAAGGGTAGATGATATCATCAGTTAGAGTACTGCTGTATAACTAAGGATAAAAATTGGGGTTTGAAAAGATGTCTATCATTTATTGAAAAAGCAGGCATGAACAGGGACTCAGTCTATTAAAAACTTCTTTAGATAGTGTTATTCTATGCTTGTAGCAAACTCAAGTTTTTGCTGCCACTCCCACATCTCTAAACCAGGCAAAAGCAGGGATATGGAGAGATTCCACTGATTGGCTGGCAAAGGGAAGCAGCACTGCCCCGAGAGTCTGCAGCTTCATAAACAGTTTGCAGGGGAAGCTGCTCCATCACTTATTGAGGGCTTAAGATGAGTAGATATCAGGATAAAATACTTGCGCTATGAACAAGAAAGAAAACTTAAACTTTAAAAATACAGTTTGAGTTTAGTTTGGACAAGAGTGAAAGTGGGTTAGAAGAGCACGTATGTTAAAACAAATTCAAGGATCCATGAAGTCAGTTAATAGTGTCCTTAATGTCAATACCGAAACTCAGCCTGAAAGATTATGATGCTGATTGTTCAACAAATTTCAGAAGAAGCTTCCCCAGGTACTTATTATAGTCAAATATGAGCATCAATGTATGTTTTAGAATGAGAGCTGATGTCTTTCTCCTGGTCTCTGACTGGGACTGGTTCTATTTAACATCTTTGTCAGCAACATGGACTGTGGGATTAAGTTCCGCCTCAGCAAGTTCAACGGGAAAACCAAGCTGAGAGGTTCAGCCAATGCACTGGAGGGAAGGGATGCCATCCAGAGGGACCTGGGCAGGCTGGAGAGGTGGGCACATGTGAACCTCATGGAGTTCAGCACAGCCAAGTGCAAGGTCCTGTACCTGTGTTGGGGCAATCCCAAGCAAAAATACAGACTAGGCAGGGAATGGATTGAGAACAGCCTTCTCTCAGAGGAGAAAGATTTGGGGGTATTGTTGAACAAGAAGCTCTACAGGTCTCAGCAATGTGCACCTGCAGCCTAGAAAGCCAAATGTGTCCTGGGCTGCATCCAAAGTACCATGGGCAGCAGGGGAGGGAGGGGATTCTCCCCTTCTACTCTGCTCTGGTGGGACCCCACCTGCAGAGCTGTGTACAGATCTGGGGCACCCCAGCACCAGAAAAATGTTGAATTGGAATGTGTCCAGAAAGGGCCACAAAGATATCAGAAGGCAGCAATACCTCTCCTATGAAGACAGGCTGGGAGAGCTGGAACTGTTCAGCCTGGAGAAGAGAAGGCTCTGGGGAGAACTTACAGAACCTTCAGGTACCTAAAGGAAGTTACAAAAAAGCTGGAGAGGGACTTTTAACGAGGGCAGGTAGTGGTAAGATAGCAGTGGATGGCTTTAAACTGAAAGAGTAAGTTTAAATAAGATTTTAGAAAGAAATTTTTTACTATGAGGGAGTTAGGGCACTGGCACAGGTTGACCAGAGAAGCTGTGGCTGCCCCATCCCTGGCAGTGTTCAAGGTCAGCTCTGAGCAACCTGGTCTAGCAGACGGTGTCCCTACCCATGGCAGGGGAGTTGGAAAGTGATGCTCTTTAGGGTCCCTTCCAAGCCCAAATCATTTTGTGCTTCTAAGATTTGGTTTTCATTTAATGCTACCGAAACATTTCCTGTGGCTTACATCACAGCAGTTTTCTCACTCTCTAAATAAAAAAAAATAGTGAAAAGGAAAAAAGAAAAAAACCCTCAACAAAAAAAATGTGCTGGTGCAATTGTTAGGAGGAGAGCAGTGGCAAGTGTTTCATGAAGCTTCAGGAAAGCTGATATTGTACGGTAAAGGAGAAATTTTATCTTTGGTGGAGCTTCTCCTTTGACTGTTACATACATTGAACGCAAATTTGTTCATGGTGCGACACTCTGGCTGCCGAGACTTTTGTAACTGAGTCAAGTGTGCTGTTTTCTGAACAATTTTGAGCATCAAAGTAAGCTCTCTACCATTAAAGTCATTCCTCTGCTCACCTTTCACCTTTCCCTGTATTCCTGACCTGTCCAATATTTTTTTAGCCCTCTGGCCAGTTTCAGACAACTTGGAGATAGTAGCTGGAGAAAATTAAGTTCCTACAAGAACTGTGAAAAGCAATGGCAATATGACACTTTCATGAAACTGCTGCCGCACACTTCTGAGAATGTCCTGCTTTCTAGGAAGCTTTATCTGATTTTGTACTAGACAAAATAATAGGCAAAAAACCCCTAACTGGTTAAGACCCAGATTTGTAAATTGCTGAAGAAAATATCTGCACACATCTCTGTGCTGCTGTGTTGTCTGCTCCTCGTCATATTCTCATGTTAGAGATTGTAATCTCCCTGGCTGGAGCTGTTCTGCCAACATAAACAGAACTGGGACCACAATTTGCTTTGATACAGAATGAAAAACTCAGTTACACAAAGGCAAGAAAGCAGCACAGAAACAACAGCACTCACACCCAGTTTAAATAACTCTTCAAAAAATTATGAGTATCCAGCAGTCTCCTAAGGAATGTGACCATTTATTTCCAACTTCTTAAAGCAAAAGAAAGCCTGTTAATATCAGCAGCTAAATACAGCGCCTCCTTCTCTCTCCAGACACATAAAAGAGGCTGTGAAGTGCAGGAGGGAGAGACTGCAGCAGTGGCAGATTGAAGCTCTTCTTGTTAAATTAAATCTAGCTGAAGATGGAATGTGTTAGAGTGGACAGCAGTGATAATGGGTACTGTTCCTTCAGTGTGTCTGTGTATAAATTAACTACCTTTCAGTGCTATCTGGACAATAAAGCTCCAGCAGTTTTCCTCCTACTTCCACATATGCTGCAATAATTACAAGCATAACTTTATTTACTTCTGGCAGTAAAAGCATGAATAAATGATGTCTCATTGCTGTGGTCATGTTCTCTTTGGACTCTTCTCTCGTTCTGCTCTATCACAAATCATGTCCTCTACTCTGGTAATGCTAAGAAACACAAAGTTGGCAGATGTCTTGCTGCGTGACATATTTCCCTTGCACTCAGGTCTTTAAGCATTCAGTCTACCTATTTTCTGAAAGAAATGTGAAGCTGTGATAGAAAAATAGAGTGCCTGTAGTGCTCGTGCAATGCAGTGGTGCTGTGTCATGGCCCATGTTATTTCCAGATGATTTAAAACATTGCTGACTATTACCTTTTTCGTACTTTATTTGGCTTCCCTTTCAAATCATAGCACCTTGCCATCAGTACTGAAACTAATTTGGCTGTGACCCTTATGCTTGGTGGCTAAATTGATTTTTCTCTTCCTGATTCTTTTTTTCCCTTCCATTACAAAGCACCACCAGGATTCCCACGTGGGTAATGCATCAGAGTTTTTTGGACAACTGGGTAGAAAAAATCCTGTATTCTCATGACTTGCAAAAAAGTAGTTGAAAAATAACAATAACAAGCAGAAAAAAAGCCAGCCTGGAAGTAAAATGTAAATAGATTATGTCTTGCTAATTCTGCACAGGGAAATTCAGAGAGCTAGTTGCATTTATGTTTTTTTCCTGTAATGCCTCCAATTATGTTTTCAGTTTGTTTATAAGATTCACATTACTTAAGAAGCATGTTAGGCCATTATTTGCAAATAAATGACTTCTGACTTAAATAGACAAAATA